>JAMPIT010000468.1:0-268345 GCA_026261815.1 Monarcha castaneiventris obscurior
CTTTCTAGCAGCACCCCCCGACCCAATAAGTATTTGGCAACCCCATTGACTCCCTAAATCCCTTTCTGGCAGCACCACTCCATGACTATTTGGCAGCCCCATTGATTTTACGGATCCCTTTCTAACAGCACCCCCACATCACTAGTTTAGAGCCCCATTTACTCTAACTGATCCTTTTCTGGCAGAATCCCCCATCGCTATTTGGTAGCACCACTGACACCCTAGATCCCTTTCTGGCAGCACCCCCCCATAACTGTTTTGCAGCCCCATTGAATTACAGCTCCATTTCTGACAGGGCCGCACCATCACCATTTGGCAGACCCTTGGACTCCAGAGATCCCTTTCTGGCTGCACCTCATCCATCACTATTTGGCAGCCCCACTGACTCCATTAATCCCTTTCTGGCAGCAATGCCAATCAGTATTTTGCAGCCTCACTGAATCCAGTGCTCCCTTTCTGGCAGCACCACCCCATCACCATTTGGCAGCCCCACTGACTCTATGGATCCCTTTCTAGCAGCACCCCTATAACACCATTTGGCAGCCCCATTGACTCTACCTGATCCCTTTCTGGCACCATCCCCTCATCACTATTTGGAAACCCCACTGACTTCACAAATACTTTTCGGGCAGCACCAAACTGACACTATTTGGCAGCCCCACTGACTCAATAGATCCCTTTCTGGCAGCAAACCCAAACAGTATTTGGCTGCCCCATTGACTCCAGACATCCCTTTCTAGCAGCATCCTCCTATCACTATTTGGCAGCCACACTGATTCTCCAGATCCCTTTCTGGAAGCACTCCCCCATTACTATTTGGCAGCCCCATTATTTCCAACTGATCCCTTTTGGGCAGCACCAATGACTCCAGAGATCCATTTCTGGCAGCAACGCCCATCAGTGTTTGGCAGCGCTATTGTCTCCAGGCATCCCTTTCTAGGAGCAGCCCCCCATCACTATTTGGATGTCCCACTGACTCCATAGATCACTTCCTGGCAGCAATGGCAATTAGTATTTGGCAGCCCCACTGTATCCAATTAATCCCTTTCTGGCAGCACCCCCCCGTCAATGTTTGCCAGCCCCATTGATTCCAGAGGTCCCTTTCTGGCAGCACCCCACCACCACTATTTCGACACCCCACGGACTTAGTAGATCCCTTTCTGGCAGCACGCCCCCATCACTATTTGGCAGCCCTATTGTTATTCATAAACCCTTTAAGACTTTCGCATCATCTCCCATCCAGTATTAGAGTTATTAATTAAAGAAAGTTAAAGAGTAATTAAAGAACAGTTTTAAGAAATGTTACTATAATTAAAATGTAAAATTAACTAAATCCTTTATTTAGACAGTTATGAAAATGTTTTAAAAGTGTTTAAATAGTTTCAAGAGCTGTAGTTTAGTGTTACCTGTTTGATATTCCAAAGCCTTATGCCTTGCCAGTGGACACACCCTGCTTTTAGCAGCCAGATAAGAAACCTGCAGCCGGCGTCACGGAAACCACGCATTTAAATGAGTCCCTCTCCCGCCACAGACACCGGAGCTGCTCCAGCCTTGCAAAAAGCATGCATCCATCTCCCTGCCATAGCCACTGAGATGTCAATCCCCTAAACAGCCAACGGGCCATTGGCTAGGAACGAGAAGCCTGTCACCAGGGCTTGGAGAGGAGACCACCAATCACTGCGGGACGGAGAAGCAGGACGAGGAGGAGAACTAGGCGGAGACTCGATCCTATAACTCAAGCCGAATTCCAATTAATGCCCGTCTTGCAGCACTCCCCCGTCACTGTTTGGCAGCGCCATTGACTCCCTAAATCCCTTTCTAGCAGCACCCCCCATCAGTATTTGGCAGCACCATTAACTGTATAGATCCCTTTTTGGCAGCACCACCCCATGACAATTTGGCAGCCCCATTGACTCTGTAGATTTCATTCTGGCAGCAACACCAATTAGTATTTGGCAGCCCCATCAACTGCAGAGATCCCGTTCTGGCAGGACCTGCCAATCACGATTTGGCAGCCCCATTGACTCTATAGATCCCTTTCTAGCAGCACCCCCGTCACTACTGGGATGCCCCACTGACTCCAGACATCACTTTCTGGCAAAAATCCCCATCACTATTTGGCAGCCCCATTGACTCTAATTGATCCCTTTCTAGCAGCACTCCCCCATCACAAATTGGCAGCCCGGTTGACTCCATAGATCCCCTTCTGGCAGCAATGCCAATCAGTATTTGGCAGCCCCAAGGACTCCAGAGATCCTTTTCTGACAGCATCCCACCGCCCCCCTATGTCACAACTTGGCAGAACCACTGACTCCATAGATCCCTTTATGGAAGCACTCCCCCATCACTATTTGGCAGCCCCACTGACTCCAATTAATCCCCTTCTGGCAGCACCCTGCCCATCACTATTTGCTAGCCCCATTGACTCCAGAGATCCCTTTCCAGCAGTACCAACCTTAACTATTTGGAAACCACATTGACTCTAACTGATTCCCATCTGGCAACACCCGCCCCCCCCCAGCACTATTTGGCATCCCTATTGACCTCGGAGATCTCTTTCTGGCAGCACCACCCCATCACCACTTGGAAGCCCCATTGACTCCAGAGATCCCTTTCTGGCAGCACCCCGACATCCTTATTTGGATGATCCACTGACTTCATACAGGGGGGCAGCAAACCCAATCACTATCTGGCAGCCCCATTGACTCCATAGATCCCTTTCCATCAGCACCAGACATGACTATTTGGCAATCCCATTAAGTTTAACTTCTCCCTTTCTGGCAGCACCCTGCCATCACTATTTGGCAGCCCCATTGCCTCTAATTAATCCCTTTTTCGCAGCACCCCTGCATCACAATTTGGCAGCCCCATTGACTCCATAGATCACTCTCTGGCAGCACGCCCCCATTACTGTTTGGCAGCCCCATTATTTCCAACTGATCCCTTTCTGGCAGCATCAATGACTCCAGAGATCCCTTTCTGCCAGTACCACCCCATGCCTATTTGGCAGCCCTATTGAGTCCCTAGGTCCCTTTCTGGCATCACCCCCTGACCCCATCATTATTTCTCAGCCCCACTGATTCCAGAGATCCCTTTCTGGCAGCATCCCCCTCCCCCCCCCATATGAGTATTTGGCAGCCCCACTGACTCCAACTGATCCCTTTCTAGCAGCAACCCCCTATCATTATTTGGCAGCCGCGTTGACTCCAGAGATCCCTTTCTGGCAGAAACGTCAATCACTATTTGGCAGCCCCATTGACTCCAATTCATCCCTTTCTAGCAGCACCCCCACATCACAATTTGGCAGCCCCATTGACTCCAGAGACCCCTTTCTGGCAGCACCCCTTGACTCCATCACTATTTGGCAGTTCCAAGGACTCCATAGATCCCATTCTGGCACCAATGTCAATCACTATTTGGCAGCCCCATTTTCTCCAATTCATCACTTTCTGGCAGCACCCTGCCCATCACTATTTGGCAGCCCCACTGACTCCATTGATCCCTTTCTGGAAGCACCTCCCCATTACGATTTAGCAGCCCCATTAATTCCAATGGAACCCTTTCTGGCAGAACCCCAATCACTATTTGGCAGCCCCAATGATTCCAAATGATGCCGTTCTAGCAGCACCCCCCAACACTATTTGGCAGCCCCATTAAATCCAATTGATCCCTTTCTGGCAACACCTCCTGACCCCATCTACGTTTGGCAGCCCCACTGACCCCAGAAATGCCTTTCTGGCAGCACGCCCCCACCACTATTTGACAGCCCCATGGACTCCAATTGATACCTTTCTAGCAGCACCTCCCCATTCCTATTTGGCAGCTCCATTGACTCCAATTCACCACTTTCTGGCAGCAGCCCCTATCAGTATTTGGCAGCCCCATCGACTCCTTATGTGCCTTTCTGGAAGCACACTCTCCCCATCACTATGTGGTAGCCCCACTGACTCCAACTGATCCCTTTCTGGAAGCACTCCCCCATTACTATTTGGCAGCCCCATTGTTTCCAACTGATCCCTTTCTGGCAGCATCAATGACTGCAGAGATCCCTTTCTGCCAGTACCACCCCATGACTATTTGGCAGCCCCATTGACTCAACAGCTCCCTTTGTAGCAGTACCCCTCCATCACCATTCCACAGCCCTATTGACTCCAGACATCCCTTTCTAGCAGCACCCCTCTATCACTATTTCATAGCTCCACCCACTCCAGAGATGCCTTTTTGGCAGCACCCCCTCATAAATGTTTGGCAGCCCCATTGACTCCATAGATCCCTTTCTACCAGTACCACCCTTCACTATATGGCAACCCCACTGACTCTACCTGATCCCTTTCCAGCAGCACCACCCATTACTATTTGGCAGCCCCAATGACTCCAGAGATCCCTTTCTGGCAGCAACCCCCCGCCACCCCACATAACCACTTGGCAGCCCCACTGACTCCAATTAATCCCTTTCTAGCAGCACCCCCCGTCAATGTTTGCCAGCCCCATTGATTCCATAGAGCCCTTTCTGGCAGCACCCCACCACCACTATTTGGACGCCCCACTGACTTAGGAGATCCCTTTCTGGCAGCACTGCCCCATCACTATTTGGCAGCCCTATTGACTCTAATTCATCCCTTTCTAGCAGCACCTTTGAGTCACTATTTGGCAGCCCCATTTATTATGTAGATCCCTTTCTGGCAGCAATGCCAATCACCATTTGGCAGCCCCACTGACTACCTAGATCCCTTTCTGGCAGCACCCCACCACCACGACTTTGAAGCCCCACTGATTCCAGATATCCCTTATTGGCAGCACCCCACCATTAATATTTGGCAGCCCCATTGACTCCAGAGATGCCTTTCTAGTAGCAGCCCCATCATTATTTGGCAGTCACATTGACTCCATAGATCCTTTTCTGGAAAAACCTCCCCATCACTGTCTAGATGCCCCACTAACTCCAGACATCCCTTCCTGGCAAAAGCTCCCCATCACTATTTGGCAGCCCCATTGACTCCATAGATCCCATTCTGGCAGCAATGTCAATCACTATTTGGCAGCCCCATTAACTCTAGACATCCCTTTCTGGCAGCACCACCCCGCCCCCCCACGTCACAATTTGGCAGAACCACTGACTCCAATTAATCCCTTTCTTGCAGCACTCCCCCATCTCTGTTTGGCAGCCCCATTGAGTCCAGAGATCCGTTTCTGGCAGCACCTCACCACCACTATCTGGAAGCCCCACTGAGCCCAGAGACCCCTTTCTGGCAGCACCCTCCCATGACTATTTGGCAACACCATTGACTCTACAGATCCCTTTTTGGCAGCACCACCCCATCACTATTTGGCAGCCCCATTGACTCTACACATTTCATTCTGGCAGCAACACCAATTAGTATTTGGCAGCCCCTTCGGCTCCAGAGATCCCCTTCTGGCAGCACTATCCCGTGAGTATTTTGCAGCCCGATTGACTCTAGAGATCCCTTTTTAGCAGCCCCTCTCTCCGTTACAATTTGGCAGCCCCGTTCACTGGATGGATCCCTTTCTGGCAGCACCACCCCATGCCTATTTGGCAGCCCTATTGCCATTCTGGCAGCAATGTCAATCACTATTTGGCAGCCCCATTAACTCTAGACATCCCTTTCTGGCAGCACCACCCCGCCCCCCCACGTCACAATTTGGCAGAACCACTGACTCCAATTAATCCCTTTCTTGCAGCACTGCCCCATCTCTGTTTGGCAGCCCCATTCACTCCATAGATCCCATTTTTGGCAGCACCACCCCATCACTATTTGGCAGCCCCATTGACTCTACACATTTCATTCTGGCAGCAACACCAATTAGTATTTGGCAGCCCCTTCGGCTCCAGAGATCCCCTTCTGGCAGCACTATCCCGTGAGTATTTTGCAGCCCGATTGACTCTAGAGATCCCTTTTTAGCAGCCCCTCTCTCCGTTACAATTTGGCAGCCCCGTTCACTGGATGGATCCCTTTCTGGCAGCACCACCCCATGCCTATTTGGCAGCCCTATTGACTCCATAGAACACTTTATAGCAGCACCCCCACATCACTGTTTGGCAGCCCTACTGACACCACAGACCCCTTTCTAGCAGTACCACCCTTCACTATTTGGTAACACCATTCACTCCAACTGATCCCTTTCTGGCAGCACCCCCTGACCCCATCACTATGTGGCAGCCCCACTGACTCCAATTAATCCCCTTCTGGCAGCAGCCCACCCATCACTATTTGCTAGTCCCACTGACTCCAGAGATCCCTTTCCAGCAGTACCAGCCTTAACTATTTGGCAACCACATTGACTCTGACTGATTCCTCTCTGGCAACAACCCCCCCCCAGCACTATTTGGCAGCCCCATTGACCCCAGAGATCTCTTTGTGGCAGCACCCCCCGACCCCATCACAATTTGGAAGCCCCACTGACTCCAGAGATTTCTCTCTGGCAGCACCCCACCCACCATTATTTGGCATCCCCATTGACTCCAGAGATCCATTTCTAGCAGCAACCCCACATCAATATTTGGATACCCCACTGAGTTCACAGAGGAGGGCAGTAATCCCAATCTCTATTTGGCAGCCCCACTGACTCCATAAATCCCTTTTTAGGAGCAGCCCCGCCGTAACGAGTTGTTAGTCCCATTGACTCAATAGATCCCTTTCTGGCAGCACCAGCCATGACTATTTGGCAATCCCATTGAGTTTAACTTCTCCCTTTCTGGCAGCACGCCCCCACCACTGTTTGGCAGCCCCATGGACTCCAATTGATGCCTTTCTGGCAGCACCTCCCCATTTCTATTTGGCAGCTCCATTGACTCCAATTCACCACTTTCTGGCAGCACCGCCCCATCACTGTTTCACAGCCTCAATGTCTCCAGAGATCCCTTTCTGGCAGCAACGCCCATCAGTGTTTGGCAACCCTATTGTTTCCAGGCATCCCCTTCTAGGAGCAGCCCCCCATCACTATTTGGCAGCCCTACTGACTCCACAGGTCCCTTTCTAGCAGCAATCCCCCATCACTATTTGGATGCCCCACTAACTTCATAGTGAAGGGCAGTAACCTCAATCACTATGTGGCAGCCCCATTGACTCCAGACATCCCTCTGCAGCATCAGCCCCCCGCTATCACTATTTGGCAGCCCCATTGACTCCATAGAACACTTCCTAGCAGCATCCCCCCCCCCACCCTGTCACAATTTGGAAGCCCCGTTGACTCCCTAGCTCACTTTCCAGCAGCATCCCCCCATCACGATTTGGCAGCGCCACTGACTCCCTAGATTACTTTTTGGAAGCACTTCCCCATCACTATTTTTCAGCCCCACTGACTCCAGACATCCCTTTCTACCAGTGCCACCCTTCACTATATGGCAACCCCATTGACTCTACCTGATCCCTTTCTAGCAGCACCTTCGAGTCACTATTTGGCAGCCCCATTTATGACGTAGATCCCTTTCTGGCAGCAATGCCAATCACTGTTTGGCAGCCCCACTGACTACCTAGATCCCTTTCCGATAGCACCCCACCACGATGATTTTGAAGCCCCCTTGATTACAGATATCCCTTTTTGGCAGCACCCCACCATCACTATTTGGCAGCCTCATTGACTCCAGAGATTCCTTTCTGGCAGCATCCTCCATCACTATTTTGCAGCCCCACTGACTCCAATTAATCCCTTTTTGGCAGCATTCCTCCGTCACTATTTGGCAGCCCCACTGACTCTGCAGATCCCTTTCTGGCAACACCCCCCCATCACCACTTGGAAGCCCCACTGACTCCAGAGATCCCTTTCTGGAAGCATCCCACCCATCACGATTTGGCAGCACCATTGACTCTATAGATCCCTTTCTAGCAGCACTCCCCCATCACTATTTGGATGCCCCACTGACGTCAGACATCCCTTTCTGGCAAAAAATCCCCATCAATATTTCACAGCCACGCTGACTCTATGGACTCTTTCTGGCAGCACCCCTCCATCACTGTTTGGAAGCCCCTTTGACTCTAATTGATCCCTTTCTAGCAGCACTGCCCCATCACAAATTGGTAGCCCGGTTGACTCCATAGATCCCCTTCTGGCAGCAACGCCAATCAGTATTTGGCAGCCCCAAGGACTCCAGAGATCCCTTTCTGGCAGCACCAACCTTAACTATTTGGAAACCACATTGACTCTAACTGATTCCTTTCTGGCAACAACCCCCCCCCCAGCACTATTTTGCAGCCCCATTGACTCCAGAGATCCCTTTCTGGCAGCACCACCCCATGAGTTTGTGGCAGCCCGATTGACTCCAGAGATCCTTTTGTAGCAGCACCCCTCTATCAATAGTTCATAGCCCCACCAACTCCAGATACCCCTTTCTGGCAGGACCCCCCCATCACGATTTGGCAGCCCCACTGACTCCAGACATCCCATTCTTGCAGCACCCCCCATCACTATTTGGACACCCCACAGACTCCCAGGATCCCTTTCTGGCAGCAACCCCCTGCCTCCCCACATCACTATTGGGCAGCCCCACTCACTCCCAAGATACCTTTCTGGCAGCACCACCCATAACTATCTGGCAGCCCGGTTGATACTAATTGACCCCTTTCTGGCAGCACCCAGCCATCACTAATTGTCAGCCCCACTGACTCCAGACATCCCTTTCTTCCACCTCTGCCCCCATCACTATTTGGCAGCCCCGTTGACTTCACAGATCCCTTTCCGGCAGCATCCCCCTATCACTGTTTTGCACCCCCATTGATTCCAATTGATGCCATTCTAGCAGCACCCCCCCCTCCCCTCACTATTTGGCAGCCCCACTGACTCCAGAGATCCCTTTCTGCCAGCACTCCCCCATTACTATTTGGCAGCCGCATTATTTCCAACTGATCCCTTTCTGGCAGCATCAATGACTCCAGAGATCCCTTTCTGCCAGTACCACCCCATGACTACTTGGCAGCCCTATTGAGTCCCTAGGTCCCTTTCTAGCAGCACCCCCCCAACACTATATGGCAGCCCCACTGACTCCAGAGATCCCTTTCTAGTAGCAGCCCCATCATTATTTGGCAGTCACATTGACTCCATAGATCCTTTTCTGGCTAAACCTCCCCATCACTATCTAGATGCCCCACTAACTCCAGACATCCCTTCCTGGCAAAAACTCCCCATCACGATTTGGCAGCCCCATTGACCCTATACATCCCATTCTAGCAGCACCCCTCTATCACTATTTGGACACCCCACAGACTCCCAAGGTCCCTTTCTGGCAGCAACCCCCTGCCTCCCCACATCACTATTTGGCAGCCCCACTCACTCCCAAGATACCTTTCTGGGAGCACCCCACCATAAGTATTGGGCAGCCCCACTGTCACCATAGATGCCTTTCTAGCAGCACCACCCATAACTATCTGGCAGCCCCGTTGATTCTAATTGATCCCTTTCTGGCAGCACCCCACCCATCACTAATTGTCAGCCCCACTGACCCTATAGACCCCTTTTTGGCAGCACCCCCCCTTTACTATTTTTCAGCCCCACTGACTCCAGAGATCCCTTTCTAGCAGCACTCCCCCATCACAAATTGGCAGCCCCATTGACTCCATGGATACCATTCTGGCAGCAATGCCAATCAATATTTGGCAGCCCAATTGACTCCAGAGATCCCTTTCTGGCAGCAGCCCCCCGCCCCCCCACGTCACAATTCAGCAGAACCACTGACCCCAATTAATCCCTTACTTGCAGCACTCCCCCATCTCTGTTTGGCAGCCCCATTGACTCCAGAGATCCCTTTCTGGCAGCACCACACCACCACTATCTGGAAGCCCCACTGACCCCAGAAATGCCTTTCTGGCAGCACCCTCCCATCACTATTTGGCAACACCATTGACTCGAGTTGATGACTTTCTAGCAGCAAGCCCCCATCACTATTTGGCAGCCTGAATGATTCCAATTGATCCCTTTTCTGGCAGCACCCCTACATCACAATTTGGAAGCCGCACTGACTCCAGAGATCCCTTTCTGGCAGCACCCCACCCCATCACTATTTGGCAGCCCCATTGACTCTACACATTTCATTCTGGCAGCAACACCAATTAGTATTTGGCAGCCCCTTCGGCTCCAGAGATCCCCTTCTGGCAGCACTATCCCGTGAGTATTTTGCAGCCCGATTGACTCTAGAGATCCCTTTCTAGCAGCCCCTCCCTCCGTTACAATTTGGCAGCCCCGTTCACTGGATGGATCCCTTTCTGGCAGCACCACCCCATGACAGTTTGGCAGCCCTATTGACTCCAGAGAACACTTTCTAGCAGTACCACCCTTCACTATTTGGTAACACCATTCACTCTAACTGATCCCTTTCTGGCAGCACCCCCTGACCCCATCACTATGTGGCAGCCCCACTGACTCCAATTAATCCCCTTTTGGCAGCACCCCCTGACCCCATCACTATTTGCTAGTCCCATTGACTCCAGAGATCCCTTTCCAGCAGTACCAGCCTTAACTATTTGGCAACCACATTGACTCTAACTGATTCCTTTCTGGCAACAGCCCACCCAGCACTATTGGGCAGCCCCATTGAACCCAGAGATCTGTTTGTGGCAGCACCCCCTCATCACCCCATCACTGTTTGGCAGCCCCACTGACTCCAGAGATCCCGTTCTGGCAGGACCCCCCCATCATGATTTGGCAGCACCATTGACTCTATAGATCCCTTTCTAGCAGCACCCCCGTCACTATTGGGATGCCCCACTGACTCCAGACATCCCTTTTCTGGCAAAAAATCCCCATCACTATTTGGTAGCCCCACTGAGTCGAGAGATCCCTTTCTAGCAGCACCCACACATCACTGCTTGGCAGTCCCATTGACTCTAATTGACCCCTTTCTAGCAGCACTCCCCCATCACAAATTGGTAGCCCGGTTGACTCCATAGATCCCCTTCTGGCAGCAACGCCAATCAGTATTTGGCAGCCCCAAGGACTCCAGAGATCCTTTTCTGGCAGCACCCCCCGCCCCCCTATATCACAACTTCGCAGAACCACTGATTCCATAGATCCCTTTATGGAAGCACTCCCCCATCATTCTTCGGCAGCCCCATTGACTCCAGAGAACCCTTTCTGGCAGCACCACACCACCACTATTTGGGAGCCCAAATGACTCAATGGATCCCTTTCTAGTAGCACACCCCATCACTATTTGGCAGCCCCATTGACTTCATAGAACCCTTTCTAGCAGACCTCGCTATCACTATCTAGAAGCCCCACTGATTTCATAGTGAGGGGCAGTAACCCCAATCACTACTTGGAAGCCCCATTGACTCCCTAGATTACTTTCTGGAAGCACCTCCCCAATCACTATTTGGCAGCCCCACTGACTCCAGACATCCCTCTCTAGCAACAGCCCTCCCATGACAATTTGGCAGCCCCATTGACTCCAGACATCCCTTTCTAGCAGCATCCCCCTATCACTATTTGGCAGCCACACTGATTCTCTAGAACCTTTCTGGCAGCACCCCACCACCACGATTTGGCAGCCCCACTGACTCCAGAGATCCCTTTCTGGCAGCAACGCCCATCAGTGTTTGGCAGCCCTATTGTCTCCAGGCATCCCTTTCTAGGAGCAGCCCCCCATCACGATTTGGCAGCCCTGCTGACTCCACAGGTCCCTTTCTTGCAGACCCCCCTATCACTACTTGGATGCCCCACTGACTTCATAGTGAAGGGCAGTAACCCAAATCATTATGTGGCAGCCCCATTAAATCCAGAGGTCCCTTTCTAGCAGCACCCCCCCCCCCACCACTATTTGGCAGCCCCGTTGACTCCATGGATACCATTCTGGCAGCACTCCCCCATCACTATTTGGCAGCCCAATTGACTCCAGAGATCCCTTTCTGGCAGCACCGCCCCGCCCCCCCACGTCACAATTTGGCAGAACCACTGACTCCAATTAATCCCTTTCTTGCAGCACTCCCCCATCTCTGTTTTGCAGCCCCATTGAGTCCAGAGATCCCTTTCTGGCAGCACCTCACCACCACTATCTGGCAGCCCGAATGACTCCAATTAATCCCTTTTCTGGCAGCACCCCCACATCACAATTTGGAAGCCCCACTGACCCCAGAGACCCCTTTCTGGTAGCACCCCACCCATCACTATTTGGCATCCCCATTGACTCCAGAGATCCATTTCTAGCAGCACCCCCACATCAATATTTGGATGCCCCACTGACTTCATAGAGGAGGGCAGAAATCGCAATCTCTATTTGGCAGCCCCACTGACTCCATAAACCCCTTTTTAGGAGCAGCCCCCCCATAACAATTTGGACGCCCCATTGACTCCAGACATCCCATTCTAGCAGCACCAGACAAGACTACTTGGCAATCCCACTGAGTTTAACTTCTCCCTTTCTAGCAGCACCCTGCCATCACTATTTGGCAGCCCCACTGACTTCACAGATCCCGTTCTGGCAGCAACCTGCTATCACTATTTTGCACCCCCATTGACCCAGATTGATCTCTTTCTGGCAGCACCCAGCCATCGTTATTTGGCAGCCCCATTGATTCCAGACATCCCTTTCTAGCACCAGCCCCTCCACCACTATTTAATAGCTCCACACACTCCAGACATCCCTTTCTGGCAGCACCCCCTCATAAGTGTTTGGCAGCCCCATTGACTCCAGAGATCCCTTTCTACCAGTACCACCCTTCACTATATGGCAACCCCACTGACTCTACCTGATCCCTTTCCAGCAGCACCACCCATTACTATTTGGCAGCCCCAATGACTCCAGAGATCCCTTTCTGGCAGCAACCCCCCGCCACCCCACATAACCACTTGGCAGCCCCACTGACTCCAATTAATCCCTTTCTAGCAGCACCCCCCGTCAATGTTTGCCAGCCCCATTGATTCCATAGAGCCCTTTCTGGCAGCACCCCACCACCACTATTTGGATGCCCCACTGACTTAGGAGATCCCTTTCTGGCAGCACTGCCCCATCACTATTTGGCAGCCCTATTGACTCTAATTCATCCCTTTCTAGCAGCACCTTTGAGTCACTATTTGGCAGCCCCATTTATTACGTAGATCCCTTTCTGGCAGCAATGCCAATCACTGTTTGGCAGCCCCACTGACTACCTAGATCCCTTTCTGGCAGCACCCCATCACCACGATTTTGAAGCTACACTGATTCCAGATATCCCTTATTGCCAGCACCCCACCATTAATATTTGGCAGCCCCATTGACTCCAGAGATGCCTTTCTAGTAGCAGCCCCATCATTATTTGGCAGCACCCCACTGACTCCATAGATCCTTTTCTGGAAAAACCTCCCCATCACTATCTAGATGCCCCACTAACTCCAGACATCCCTTTCTGGCAAAAACTCCCCATCTCTATTTCGCAGCCCCACTGACTCCAGACATCCCATTCTAGCAGCACCCCTCTATCACTATTTGGACACCCACAGACTCGCAAGATCCCTTTCTGGCAGCAACCCCCCGCCTCCCCACATCACTATTTGGCAGCCCCACTCACTCCCAAGATACCTTTCTGGGAGCACCCCACCATAAGTATTTGGCAGCCCCATTGGCACCATAGATGCCTTTCTAGCAGCACCACCCATAACTATCTGGCAGCCCCGTTGATTCTAATTGATCCCTTTTTGGCAGCACCCCCTCGTTACTATTTGGAAATCCCACTGACTCCAGACATCCCTTTCTGGCAGCACTCCCCCATCACAAATTGGCAGCCCAATTGACTCCATGGATCCCATTCTGGCAGCAATGCCAATCAATATTTGGCAGCCCAATTGACTCCAGAGATCCCTTTCTGGCAGCACCACCCCGCCCCCCCACGTCACAATTTGGCAGAACCACTGACTCCAATTAATCCCTTTCTTGCAGCACTCCCCCATCTCTGTTTGGCAGCCCCATTGAGTCCAGAGATCCGTTTCTGGCAGCACCTCACCACCACTATCTGGAAGCCCCACAGACCCCAGAAATGCCTTTCTGGCAGCACTCTGCCATCACTATTTGGCAACACCATTGACTCTACAGACCCCTTTTTGGCCGCACCACCCCACGACTATTTGGCAGCCCCATTCACTCCATAGATCCCATTTTTGGCAGCACCACCCCATCACTATTTGGCAGCCCCATTGACTCTACACATTTCATTCTGGCAGCAACACCAATTAGTATTTGGCAGCCCCATCGGCTCCAGAGATCCCCTTCTGGCAGCACTATCCCGTGAGTATTTTGCAGCCCAATTGACTCTAGAGATCCCTTTCTAGCAGCCCCTCTCTCCGTTACAATTTGGCAGCCCCGTTCACTGGATGGATCCCTTTCTGGCAGCACCACCCCATGCCTATTTGGCAGCCCTATTGACTCCATAGAACACTTTATAGCAGCACCCCCACATCATTGTTTGGCAGCCCTACTGACACCACAGAGCCCTTTCTAGCAGTACCACCCTTCACTATTTGGTAACACCATTCACTCTAACTGATCCCTTTCTGGCACCACCTCCTGACCCCATCACTATGTGGCAGCCCCACTGACTCCAATTAATCCCCTTCTGGCAGCACCGTGCCCATCACTATTTGCTAGTTCCATTGACTCCAGAGATCCCTTTCCAGCAGTACCAACCTTAACTATTTGGCAACCACATTGACTCTAACTGATTCCTTTCTCGCAACACCCCCCCCCCCAAGCACTATTTGGCATCCCCATTGACTCCAGAGATCCCTTTCTGGCAGCACCCCACCCATCACTAATTGTCAGCCCCACTGACTCTATATATCCCTTTTTGGCAGCACCACCCCATTACTATTTGGCAGCCCCACTGACTCCATGGATCCCTTTCTGGCAGACCCCCCCCCCCCGCCCCGTCACAATTTGGAAGCCCCGCTGACTCCAGATATCCCTTCTTGGCAGAACCCTCGCATCACTATTTGGTAGCACCACTGACACCCTAGATCCCCTTCTGGCAGCACCCCCCCATAACTGTTTTGCAGCCCCATTGAATTACGGCTCCATTTCTGACAGGCCCGCACCATCACCATTTGGCAGACCCTTGGACTCCAGAGATCCCTTTCTGGCTGCACCTCATCCATCACTATTTGGCAGCCCCACTGACTCCATTGATCCCTTTCTGGCAGCACCGCCCCACCCCCCCACGTCACAATTTGGCAGAACCACTGACTCCAATTAATCCCTTTCTTGCAGCACTCCCCCATCTCTGTTTGGCAGCCCCATTGACTCCAGAGGTCCCTTTCTGGCAGCACCTCACCACCAGCATCTGGAAGCCCCACAGACCCCAGAAATGCCTTTCTGGCAGCACCCCACCCATCACTATTTGGCATCCCCACTGACTCCATAGATCCCTTTCTAGCAGCACCCCCACATCAATATTTGGATGCCCTACTGAGTTCATAGAGGAGGCCAGTAATCCCAATCTCTATTTGGCAGCCCCACTGACTCCATAAATCCCTTTTTAGGAGGAGCCCCCCCATAACGATTTGGAAGCCCCATTGATTCCATAGATCCCTTTCTGGCAGCACCAGACATGACTATTTGGCAATCCCATTGAGTTTAACTTGTCCCTTTCTAGCAGCACTCTGCCATCACTATTTGGCAGCCCCATTGATTCCAGAGATCCCTTTCTGGCAGCACCCCACCCAGCACTATTTCGCAGCCCCATTGACTCCAATTGATCCCTTTCTAGTAGCGACCCCCATCATTGTTTGGCAGCCCCACTGACTTCTCAGATCCTGTTCTGGGAGCAACCTGCCATCACTATTTTGATCCCCAATTGACCCAGATTGATCCCTTTCTGGCAGCACCCCACCACCACTATTTGGCAGCCCCATTGACTCCAGACATCCCTTTCTTCCACCTCTGCCCCCATCACTATTTGGTAGCCCCACTGACACCCTAGATCCCTTTCTGGTAGCACCCCTCCAGCACCATTTGGCAGCCCGAATGACTCCAGACATCCCTTTCTAGCAGCAGCCCCTCCATCACTATTGTGCAGTCCCGTTGACTCTGATTGATCCCTTTCTGGCAGCACCCCCACCTCATCACCATTTGCCAACCCCATTGACTCAACAGAGCCCTTTGTAGCAGTACCCCTCCATCACCATTCCACAGCCCCATTGACTCCAGAGATCCCTTTCTGGCAGCACCCCCTCATAAGTGTTTGGCAGCCCCATTGACTCCAGAGATCCCTTTCTACCAGTACCACCCTTCACTATATGGCAACCCCACTGACTCTACCTGATCCCTTTCCAGCAGCACCACCCATTACTATTTGGCAGCCCCAATGACTCCAGAGATCCCTTTCTGGCAGCAACCCCCCGCCACCCCACATAACCACTTGGCAGCCCCACTGACTCCAATTAATCCCTTTCTAGCAGCACCCCCCCGGCAATGTTTGCCAGCCCCATTGATTCCATAGAGCCCTTTCTGGCAGCACCCCACCACCACTATTTGGATGCCCCACTGACTTAGGAGATCCCTTTCTGGCAGCACCCACCCATCACAATTTGCCAGCCCTATTGCTCTAATTCATCCCTTTCTAGCAGCACCTTTGAGTCACTATTTGGCAGCCCCATTTATTACGTAGATCCCTTTGTGGCAGCAATGCCAATCACTGTTTGGCAGCCCCACTGACTACCTAGATCCCTTTCTGATAGCATCCCACCACCACGATTTTGAAGCCCCATGGATTCCAGATATCCCTTTCTGGCGGCACCCCCCATCACTATTTGGATGCTCCACTGACTTCATAGATCCCTTCCTGGCAGCAATGCCAATTAGTATTTGGCAGCCCCGCTGAATCCAATTAACCCCTTTCTAGCAGCACCCCCCTCGTCACTGTTTGGTAGCCCCAATGACTCCAGAGATCCCTTTCTGGCAGCACCACCCCATGACTGTTTGGCAGCCCTATTGACTCCAGAGAACACTTTATAGCAGCACCCCCACATCACTATTTGGCAGCCCTACTGACACCACAGAGCCCTTTCTAGCAGTACCACCCTTCACTATTTGGAAACACCATTCACTCTAACTGATCCCTTTCTGGCAGCACCCCCTGACCCCATCACTATGTGGCAGCCCCACTGACTCCAATTAATCCCCTTTCTGGCAGCACGCCCCCACCACTATTTGGCAGCCCCATGGACTCCAATTGATGCCTTTCTGGCAGCACCTCCCCATTCCTATTTGGCAGCTCCATTGACTCCAATTCACCACTTTCTGGCAGCAGCCCCTATCAGTATTTGGCAGCCCCACTGACTCCTTATGTGCCTTTCTGGAAGCACACTCTCCCCATCACTATGTGGTAGCCCCACTGACTCCAACTGATCCCTTTCTGCCAGCACTCCCCCATTACTATTTGGCAGCCCCATTATTTGCAACTGATCCCTTTCTGGCAGCATCAATGACTCCAGAGATCCCTTTCTGGCAGTACCACCCCATGACTATTTGGCAGCCCTATTGAGTCCCTAGTTCCCTTTCTGGCATCACCCCCTGACCCCATCATTATTTCTCAGCCCCACTGATTCCAGAGATCCCTTTCTGGCAGCATCCCCCTGCCCCCCCGCCCCGAGTATTTGGCAGCCCCACTGACTCCAACTGATCCCTTTCAAACAGCAACCCCCCATCATTATTTGGCAGCCGCGTTGACTCCAGAGATCCCTTTCTGGCAGAAACGTCAATCACTATTTGGCAGCCCCATTGACTCCAATTGATCCCTTTCTGGCAGCACCCCCCATCACTATTTGGATGCCCCACTGACTTCATAAATCCCTTTCTGGCAGCAATGCCAATTAGTATTTGGCAGCCCCACTGAATCCATAGATCCCTTGCTGGCAGCACCCCACCCATAACTATTTGGCAGCCCCATTGATGCCATAGATCCCTTTCTAGTAGCACCAGACATGACTATTTGGCAATCCCATTGAGTTTAACTTCTCCCTTTCTGGCAGCACCCTGCCATCACTATTTGGCAGCCCCATTGACTCTAATTAATCCCTTTTTAGCAGCACCCCCACGTCACAATTTGGCAGCCCCATTGACTCCATAGTTCCCTTTCTGGCAGCACCCCCCCCATCTCTATTTGGCAGCACCACTGATTCTGTACATCCCTGTCCAGCTTTAGCATAGCTGAGAGTTGCATTAAAGGAGGCTCCATCAGCCACGGAAGTGATTCTTCACAAAAAGGTGCTTACAGCTTCCTCTAGACCCAACAGAACCAATCACCTGGCTTGGCCGAATATTGGCAACTTTTTAAAGCCACTTAGAGAGCTTGACACGCCCCTCTGAGCCACGTTTTAAGAAGGAACACGCCCCTGGAAGGTCTCTCCTGCTTCTGGTGGTCAAACAGGTCACTGGTGGGGGGTGGCCAGGCCTGGCCGGGTTGGCCGCACTGAGATCGCAGCCGCTGCTGCTCGCCGGACACCCCCCAGAGGCCAGGCCGGCCCTCAGCCCTGGAGCGGCCGAAATTCCTCTGGGGCTGCTGCCCGCCAGGATCCCGTGGCCAAGAGAGAGAAGCAATTCCAGCTGCAAGGCCCGGCTGAGATGAACTCTTTTAGTGCTGTAGGATTGCTCCAGACCAGATGAAGCCTGCAGACATCAGCCCTCTCCCAGGTCAGAGAAAAAGGGAAAGGTGAAGGTGCCTGAAGAAAACACTGCAAAGATGCCCAAGTCAGTGAGGAAGAAAGAGCTGAGACCCCGAGAGAGGAGATATAAGGAGATGCTTCAATCCTAGAAGCTGAAATCCTGTTGTAAAGCTATGGTGATGGACTGTGATATATCAGAACAGCCGTTGTAATTTCATGAAAGCATGGGGGGCTGGAGCGTTCCAAAATCAACCGTGAGCAAAAGTACCTGTGCTGGAACGAGCAAATGCTGCAAGTAGCTGTGTTTTGCTGTGAGCAAAGGTACCTGTGCTGGAACAAGGAAATGCTTAAAGTAGCTGTAATTTGATGAGAAACTTGAGCAGAGATCCCAGGAAAGGAAAGGAATCTCTGATCCCAGAGATGCAGATGCTCGCAGAGACAGTGTCCTTACGCCTCTCAGGCACCTTGGTAAGTGGGGAGAAGTTTTGTTTCTGAACAGGTCATTCTTACAAATGGTAGCCCATTAGCTAAAGGAAGCCTCGGGAGCAGCTGTGGGGAAAGCTGTAAGTCGGGAGAAGGGACTTTGACACGCGGGCAGAGCAGCATCCCGGGCGGCTGCCTTGCTGTGACACTGAGGTTCCGAGAGACTGTTTCTTGTGGAGATGTCTCCATAGCACGAGCAAGAGAGACTCCTCTGCCTAAGTGAACTGAAACAAAGAGAAATGATTCCATAGGTGGTGAAGTGACTGGAAAAACCTCAAGGGTCGTGGTTTTTTTAGGTTGTCGGCAGAAGGGGAAGGAGAGGCGTTCTGAAGGTTTAGTCTGACATTTTCTTCCCTCTTTAAATTCTATTGATAAACTTCTTTATATTCTTTAAGTGTTGTGCCTGCTTTGCTTCTGTGACAGAAAAGGACATGAGGGAGGTAAGGCATAATTGGAGCAAAAGCCACTGCAATCCCTTAGTGGCAGGAGGGGTGGCTCACTATTTGGCAGCCGCATTGACTGCAAGAGCTCCCTTTGCCAGAAAGTCGCAATTTGGCAGCCCCATTGGCTCCCAAAGAGCACTTTTTGGTACGGGCAGTATTTGGCAGCCGCCCTGAGTGCTATGGATCAATTTTGGGAGAGACACAATTAGTCAGTGGCCATGGAGTGTGTTAGGTCACTTTTTGGCAGCTCACAATTTGGCAGCGCCATTGAGGTCAATGGCTCACTTTGTGGCAGGCTCACTATTTGGCAGCCCCATTGAGGTCAATGGCTCACTTTGTGGCAGGCTCACTATTTGGCAGCCCTATTAACTGTAATGGATCACTTTGTGGCAGGGTCACTATTTGGCAGCGCCATTACTTCCTATGGATCACTTTTTGGCAGCCCCCCAGGATCACTATTTGGCAGCCCCATTGACTCCAATGGATCACTTTGTGGCAAGCTCACTATTTGGCAGCCCCATTGACGTCAATGGATCACTATCTGGCACCCCCTCGTAGTCACTATTTGGCAGCCCCCATTATCTCCTATGGATCACTTTTTGGCACCCCCCGGCAGTCACTGTTTGGCAGCCCCCATTCACTCTATGGATCACTTTTTCGCACCTCTCCCGCATCGCTCTTTCACAGCCCCATTGACTCCTACAGATCCCTTTCTCGCAGCCCCCTCCGCTTCACTGCTTCCCAGCCCCATTGACTCTAATTGATCCCTTTCTGGCAGCCCCTTGGACGCCCAGGGATCCCTTTCAGCTCACACAGTGGCAGAAAAGGGAGAACGCCTGCACGTCCCGCCTCTGTGTTCCCAAAGCTCTGGGCAGGGCAGCGTGGGATGGCTCCCAGCAGGAAGCGCCGGGCTGCAGACATCAGCTCCAAGGGATCCTGCACCACACGGGACACACACGGCCATGGATGCCCGCCAAATCCTCACCCTCAGCGCACTCCCTACTTCGCAAGAGAAGCAGGAGCCACAACCCCACACCAGATGCTGGCACAGCTCAGAGGCCATGGTTGTGCCTGGAATAAATGATTTACAAAGTCACTTGAAAAAAAATGGCCCAGGTGAGAAAGGTGGCTCCTTGTGCTAGGTGCAACTGAGGTGTTCAGCTGAGTCCATTCCTCAGAACAGTTCCAGCTCTTCCTCCAGCTCCCTGTCCACAGCAGGCCCTGAGAAGTGCAGCAGGGTGGCTCCCAGCTCCGGGTCGAGCTCTTCACATGTGCTCAGGAGCTGCAGAGAGGCCAGGGAGCCACTTTAGATCTGCTCGTGCTTCCTCAAAGCCACTTCCAGCTAACCTGGAGCATTTTGCTGCCCCTCAGCCAAGCACAGGCAGAGGAGGGCGAAACTTCCAGTCCTGCCCTTGGCTCTGCCTGACACTTCCCTCAGACCAAGCGGCAATGACCACACGAGGGCAGGGTTTCAGGGGCTGGGAACGGTGGACGATGTGGCCACGGCACCGGCTGAGCTCCCGGTGTCCCCCTGCTCCCAGGCGAGACAGGGAAGCACGGAGCATGGCACAGCTACGGGATCAGAGCCGCAGCAGCACGCCCAGAATCCACCAGATACCTATTGGGCAGCCCCACTGACTGCACACATCCCTTTCTAGCAGCACCCCCCGACCCAATAAGTATTTGGCAACCCCATGGACTCCCTAAATCCCTTTCTGGCAGCACCCCGCCCATCACTATTTGGCAGCCCCACTGAACCATAGATCCCTTTCTAGCAGACCTCCCTATCATTATTTGGATGCCCCACTGACTTCATAGTGAAGGGCAGTAACCTCAATCACTATTTGGCAGCCCCACTGACTCCATACATCTCTTTCTGGCAGCAATGCCAATCATTATTTTGCAGCCCCATTGAATCCAGAGCTCCCTTTCTGGCAGCGTCCCCTCATCACTATTTGGCAGCCCCATTGACTGTATGGATCCCTTTCTTGCAGCACCCCGCAGCCCCATTGACTCTACCTGATCCCTTTCTGGCACCATCCCCTCATCACTATTTGGAAACCCCACTAACTTCACAAATACTTTTCGGGCAGCACCCCACTGCCAATATTTGGCATCCACACTGACTCCAATTGACCCCTTTCTCGCAGCACCCCCCATCACTATTTGGCAGTCCTATTCACTCCAGAGATCCCTTTCTAGCAGCACCCCCTGTAACTATTTGGATGCTCCACTGACTTCATAGATCCCTTTCTGACAGTAACCACAATCACTATTTGGCAGCACCACTGACTCCAGACATCCCTTTCTGGCGGCAACCCCCATCACTATTTGGCAGTCCCATTGATTCTAACTGATCACTTTCTAGCAGAGCCTCCCCATAAAGATTTTGCAGCCCCATTGATTCAATTGATCCTTTTCTGGCAGCAAACCCAAACAGTATTTATTTGGCTGCTCCATTGACTCCAGACATCCCTTTCTAGCAGAAGCCCCTCAGTCACAATTTGGCAGCCCCACTGACACCCTAGATCCCTTTCTGGCAGCACCCTGCCATCACTATTTGGCAGCCCCACTGATTCCAGTTAATCCCTTTCTAGCAGCACCCACCCATCCTTATTTGGCAGCCCCATGGACTCCACAGATCCCTTTGTGGCAGCACCCCCCGTCCCCATCACTATTTGGCAGCCCCACTGACTCAGCGGATCCCTTTCCAGCAGCACACCCCACAACTATTTGGCAGCCCCATTGACTCCAGACATCCCTTTCTAGCAGCATCCTCCTATCACTATTTGGCAGCCACACTGATTCCCTAGAACCTTTCTGGCAGCACCCCACCACCACGATTTGGAAGCCCCACTGACTCTAGATATACCTTTTTGGCAGCACCCCACCATTACTATTTGGCAGCTCCACTGACTCCCTAGATTACTTTTTGGAAGCACTCCCCCATCACTATTTGGCAGCCCCATTGACTCCTGACATCCCTGTCTGGCAGCACCACTCCATGACTATTTGGCAGCCCCATTGACTTTAGGGATCCCTTTCTAACAGCACCCCCACACCACTATTTTGCACCCCATTTACTCAAACTGATCTCTATCTGGCAGCAGCTCCCCGTAACTATTTGGTAACCCCACTGACACGCTATATCCCATTTCTGGCAGCACCCTGTCATCACTATTTGGCAGCCCCTTTGATGTTACGGATCCTTTTCTAGCAGGCCCATAGAATCACTATTTGGCAGCCCCATTGACTCCAGAAATCCCTTTCCAGCAGCAGCCCCTCCATCACTATTTGACAGCCCCGTTGACTCCATGGATCCCATTCTGGCAGCAATGCCAATCAGTATTTGGCAGCCCAATTGACTCCAGAGATCAGTTTCTGGCAGCACCTCACCACCACTATCTGGAAGCCCCAGTGACCCCAGAAATGCCTTTCTGGCAGCACCCTCACGTCACCTTTTGGCAGCCCCATTGACCCAGATTGATCCCTTTCTGGCAGCAGCCCCCTGCCACCCCACATCACTATTTGGCAGCCCCACACACTCCAGAGATCCCTCTCTGGCAGCACCCCCTCATAAGTGTTTGGCAGCCCCATTGACTCCATAGATCCCTTTCTACCAGTACCACCCTTCACTATATGGCAACCCCATTGACTCTATCTGATCCCAATCACCCAAAACACCTCAGGAATCACCCAAAACACCTCAGGAATCACCCAAAAGCAAGAGTTCCCTCATAAAACACCAACTGCTCTCCTCTCAACTTCTGCCACGATAAACACTGAAGCTTCCCGGGAAGAAAGAGGTGCAGGAAAGCAGCTTCCCTCCCTCCTGCCCCCTTTTTTACCTCCTTTTTCATCTGCTTGAGCTGCTCCAGGAACCTGGCGTGGTCGCGCTCCTGCTCCAGGCGGATGCGTTTGGCCTCCTCGCGCCGGCGCAGGGAGTGCTCCTGCTCCATCCTCTCGATCTGCTGCTTCTGCTGCCGCTCCAGGTTCTCCAGTTCTGTGTCATAGAACTTCTTCTTGGCCTGGCCGGGAAGGCAACAAAGCAAACAGGTCAGCCTCAGCCTCCTCTCTGCTTCATTGCCTTCCAAAAGTTAAAAAGGAGAAGGGAAAAGAGGAAAAAAAGAGGGGCAGGGGTTGTTCCGGCTTGGACTGAGCCTCTTTACAGAGGAGGGCAACTTCCAAGCAACACCTCACAAAGTTCAAAGCTCTCTGCTCCAACAGTGCCCTCATGCCATGGAAGGAGATCTTTAAGGTCCCTTCCAACCCAAACCATTCTCTGATTAACTTCCAAATTATTCTCCTTCAACAGAAGCTGCCCAAGTGTGTGAGCCCAGTTTATTCAATTTACACTCACAGCCTTGCCAGATTCCCTGCTGTCACACTCAGGCCATGCTGCTTTCTCGTTTAAAGGGGTTTTTTTCCCCTGTGAATTACAACAGCACTATAAACTGTTTCTCACAGTAGCCATGAACAGACATAAAAGAAAAGATCATGAAAGAGAGAAAGTCCAGAACAACCCTCCCCCTGTTACACCCTGCCAGGCAAAGGCTGCCAGTGCTTCCCAAGCTGCAGGGGGCTCAATGCCCACAAAAACTCCATCCCCCACCCATGCTTCAAATCCCAATGGGGTTCCTTGGTGTTGCAGCCCGCAGAGCTCCCCCTGTGTGAGGAGCTGCATTCCCAGCTGATCCCCAGGGGTTTTCCCTGCCCTCCTACCATCATTTCCTGCTCGAAGCGCCGCAGCATCTGCTCCAGCTGCAGCTGGTGCTTGTTGTTCAGCTGGGCCTGGTTCCTGTGCTCCTCCTTCTGCAGGAGACGCAGCTCCCGCAGCTCCTGGCGCCTGCAGAGGGGCAGGGGGGCAGAGAAACGCAGAGTCAGGCAAGGCTGGAGGGAGGGGATGGGCAGAGATGGTCACAGCCACAGGCAGAGCATCTCAGCAGGGAGTGGAAGTGGCACCTCCACCCCACAGCCCCCTGCCCTGGCTCTGAGCACAGGCGGGAGGGAGATCCCAGCTGCTGGGGCACTGCAGGAAGCAGGATGCTGCTTATGGGAACTGCTGGAAAACCATCAGCTTCCACAGCTTCTCCAACAAGCCCTGGCAAAGCTTTTAAGGTGACTCTGCAGGCACTGGTGTCCCCCAGCACCCCAAATTCCCGTTGTGCCAGCTGGGTCAGTGCTCACTGCTCCTCAAATCCCAGCTCAGGCCAAGCTGGACTGCTCTGGACCAGCCCCTGTGCTCCACATCCATCCTTACCCACTCCTGAGTGGCAGAAAGGGCAGTTTTCCCAAATTCTGACCCATTTATCACAACATTGCATCACTCCCCTCATCCAGCTCCCCAGCAAATGAGCTCTGCTAATGAGCTTTGACATAAATCTGATATTGGGGCTGAGGAATAAGGCAGCCACAGGGACACAAAGTGTTTAGGACAAATTATCCTCTCAGGGAGTCCCCGAGAGCAGCACCAGGGAGCCTGGAATTGGGCATCAAATGAAACAATTTGAATTTTAATTATTTTAAGGGCCTTTTCATTTCAGTGCTAGAAACCGCAGCTCCTCTTTCTGAGAATAAGTCAGGGAGGTTTGAAAGCTGCAAGAGGAGTCATCAAGGAGGGAGGATCCACCCATGAATATTAAATGATGCTCCAGGAGTTTACGACTCCCTTGGCCTTTCTGTTAATGAAGTCTGAGGGGATGCAAGGACAAAAGGAAGAGGAGCATCTCGAGAAGATTTCTGAGCTTATTTCCATCGAGCCAGGCACCCCCAGCCCTGGGGACGCCTTCAGACATCCCCAGAGGACAGAGCCAGATGCAGCAAAGCTCCCCTTGTCACACTCTTGCTGCATCTTGAGCTGCATCCCTCCTTCCCCTGTCCAAGTGGGACCAAGACAGACCTCAAGAGGGCTTTAGGTCAATCCTGGATTAGCTCCCAGGGAGGAAAACCCTGCCCTCCCTCCACCCCAGGGCCCCACTTGCCTGAGAAACCTCATTTCTTCATCCTTCTTCTCGTCCTCGCTGATGATCTTGGAGGTGGTGACGCTCACCTCCACCCCGTCCACCACGAACTTGCGGGTGCGTTTCAGGGTCTTCTTGTTCATCCGGGAATCCTGGGGGGGCAGGGAGAGGAGGAGGAGCCCGTGAAGCAGCTCCCCAGGGCTGCAACAGCCCCTCAGAGCCATTTTAATAATCCACACGCAGCACAAACCATCAGTGAATTTGGAGATCCAGCCTGGAGCTGCGGGACTTCCACCCTGAAGAAACCTGACCCACCTGCCAAAGATTCTTCCTCACCACGATCTAACACAGCTCACTCCCTGAAAAACCCAAAAAACTCCTTTCCCCCTCTAAAAGACCAGCTCAGAGAGCAATTCCATGTGTGGCATTGCATTCCTCCTCCTCCTCACGGAGACCAGGTGTCCTGGGAAAGGTTGTGAGGAGGGGGAAATTCCCATTTTTTCCAATCATCAGGGATTGCAGGCTCCTGTGGGGGATGGTGGCACTCCAGCTCACAGCTGGAGGCGGGGAAGTTTTGCCAAGAAAGGTTTTTGGGCACGTTTTTGTGCCGGGAAGTTCTCACTCATGCAGGCAACGTGATAAAGATCTTGTGCAACACAACCCTCTGCCCCCTCAAGTCACAACATTTCTTCTCCTGGAGCTCAGCAAATACCATTCCAGTCATTCTGCCTCTTCCTCTAAGCCACGCTGACCTGGTCAGCTCCAGGCATTCCCAGCCTCCAGGAAACTTTAGGAAAAGCCAGGAAGCCTGGGAGGTCTTTGTGCTGACACAAACCAGGCCAGATGCAGGGCAGGCTGGGAAAACTGAGAGAGGCACAAGCCCAGATGAACTTTTTCCTGGGATCAGGTGTCCTAGGGAAGAGCAGCAGAGTGATGGGCTATGGATAAGGTTTAGGAAGTCCCATTTGGGGTTTCACAACTCGAGCAAGGACAAGTCAGGCTCGTGGCATGGTTACTTCACACAAAACAGCCACAAGATACCAGACTTGCCCTCGATTTCAGTGGTGTGGGACAGAAGAGGACAAGAGAACCTGCAGCAGCTCCACCAAGAGCTTCTCCTTCACTTGAGGACATCCCACGTCCCCCAGGCACAGCTCAACCCAGCTGTAAATGCCGTGCTGGCCTGAGCCCAGCCGGGACAGGCAACGTGGCAAACAAACCCTGGAAAGCTTTCCCTAGGGAAGGGCTCCTCCCTCCTCTGTGCCCTCCAGCACCCTCTGGCACCACCCTCACCTTGAGGGAGATGGAGCCGCTCTCCCTGTTGAGGGACAGGTCAGCAGACAGGGAGATGGTGAGGTCCATGCTCTCGGAGGCTGAAGTGCTGCCAGAATCCGAGTCCCCCTTGGAGCGGCTGCCAGGGAAGGGCCCTGGGGGATCCAGGATTCCATTGGCCAGCTTCTCCTCGCTCAAGTTCTCCAGGAGAACACTCTCTGGCCGTTCCACGATGCTCTTCCTCTCCCCAAGGCTCTTCCTCTCTCCAAGGCTCTTCCTCTCCCCAAGGCTCTTCCTCTCCCCAAGGCTCTTCCTCTCCTCCCTGCCCGGCCTGGGCTCCTTGTTCTCCTCTGTGGAGTTCCCCAAATGTCCAGGCTGCAGGATGATGTCTGGCTTGTCCTGGGTGCCCGAGCTGCTGAGGGGTTTTGTGGAGTGGTTGCTCTCCAGTTTGTCACTGTCACTGCTCATCCCTTTATCCGAGACTTTGTCACTCTGCCCATCTGTGGTGTCCTTGCCACTCCCCACGGAGCCGTTCACAGCTTTGGGCAAGGAGGAGTCCGGAGGTTTCTCCCCATCAAAACTCAGCTGGCTCGCCTCAGAAGGGTCCCTCTTGTGCTTCCCAGGGGGCTGCAAACACGGGCAAGGGAAATGTTGGGTTTGGCACCAGCACTCAACACAACTGCAGGGGCTGCAAGGCCCCTCTTCAGAGCAAAGTCACCCCCAGCTAAAGAGTTATCAGGAGGAAATTTCCCTTTTGGGATATCTGCCCTGGGATATTTCCATCCTTCTCCAGGTTTGTGGCCCCAAGGACTGTGGATCCTGGGTGGAAGGAAGGGCAACTATGAAAAACTCCAGAACCTGCACATCTTTAAGAGGCAGCTGAGGAATTTGCACACCAAACTCCTTTTCCCGAGGCTAACTCCACTATGGATGAACCACCCCCCTTTGTGACAGAGGGGGGAGGTTGAGACATGTCCCCAAGCAGCTCTGAGATGTCCCCTTCAAAGAGCCAAGCTCAGGGGCAGATCTGCCCAGCTCCCTCCTTGGGCTGGCAGTCCATCCCCTTTGCTTCCACTCCAGCTTCTCCAGCCTGCATCAGAGCTTATTTTCATTTTTTTTTCCCCTTTTCCTTTTGTTTTTTAACCACTTTTCACGAGCCCCTGCTGTGAGCGGGCACTGGGCCACCCTCCAGCACCATTGTTTCCCCGTGCCCTTGGCAGCCACCAAAACCCAGCCCCTCCCTGGCCGAGCAACCACTTCCCCTCCACCTGATGTGGAGCTTTTGGAGCCTGGAAAAGCCACCAGGCTCCTTCCCCCCAGCACAGCCACACTGGTGAAGCTGCTCACCGAGGCAGACTCCGAGGAATCATCCTCCTCTGCTTCATCCCGGCTCTCCTCGATCTCCTCCATCACCTCAGCCTTGGCCTCGGCCACCAGCTCCCTCAGGGCTCTGTTGCTGGTGACTTTGCTGACAAAGGGATGCTGAAAACCGAGCACAGTGAGGTGTGTGAGGTGGCCAAAACCACGCCTTGTGAACTCAAGGACCTGAGGGTGTGGTTCTTTCCAGTGTCACTGATCCCAGAGGAATTCCCAGGAGAGAGCCTGGGGCTGAGGTTAAGGGCACACTCTGCACACAGATGCTCCCCAAAGCTGCTTCATGCCAGCAGCCCCCCACCCAAAAAAGCAGCAGCAGCAGCATTTGAACAAGGGGACATCTGCCCACAGAAGGTCACCAGGAGCAGTGTGCAGGGTCCCTGGCAGCAAACAGAGCCTGGGGGAAGGTTTAATTGGAATGGGGCTGGGATCACTCCGAGTTCACAGCGGGGTGTTGGTGCTGAGCTGCAGCAAAAGGCCGGGCAGTCCCTGGGGTGTGTGCAGCCAGCAGGGAACAGCAGCTCCCAGGTTTTTGCTGGGATTTTGGGAAGGGACAGCAGGAAAGGAATTGAATTTCAATGAGGGCTAACCAGGTAGAGCCCGAGCTGGCTGCCACATGGGCGCCTTCAGGCAGCAGGAGCTGTTTCTATCCCAGACAGAGTCCACAGGGCCTCTGCAGTTTGCTCCAAAGGGAAAAACACTGCTGATCTTTTCCGGAGTGTTTCGGTGGCTGCAAAGTGCCATGAACTGTCTAAACAATAATCTGAAACCAGTCTGGGGCCGGTGCTGGTCCCTACCTCCAGCAGCTGGGCAGCACTGGGCCGGGTCTCCGGGTTCTTGTCCAGTGCCTTCTTCAGGAAATCTCTGAACTCCAGGGACCTTAAAACACAGTTGGTGATGAGAAATTCAGCAGAGGACAGGCTTTAAATGGCATAGGGGTCAGCTTGATCCCTTAGCAGGTTCTGTCCCAGCTTGCAACTGCAAAATGCAAATAATCAGCATTTTGCTCTCATGGAAAACCCTGTGCTCAGTTACTCTGGTTATTTTTAAGAGAATCATCCGCAGGGCTGGGTCAGGGACCACGTTTTGCTTTTACCTGTGCTGGCAACAGATGGTGGGGACTGAGCCCCAGGGCCAAGGCAGAGACAGGGGAGGACACAGCAGGAGCTGCCTGGGGACAAGGAGCCATCCCCACAGCCCCGGTGGGAAAAGGTGGCTGCAAAGGACCAGGAACCCCATAGGAGGGCACCCTCAGCCTGCGAAGTGCAGCTCGGAGCTCCAGAGCCTGTCCCTGATGTCATTCCTGGCTTCTGAGCAGCTCCAGAGGCAGCATTCCCACCCTGCCCGCTGCCTGCACTGCTGTGGCAATGCTGTGGCTCCAGTGCTCTGCCAGGAATTTGCTGCAGCAGGTTTTATGATTTATAAATAAATAAATAAATTATTAAATAAATAAATAAATAAAGAATAAAAATTAACTGGCTTGTTTTCTTTTACATGCAGAAGTGGCTTTCCAGACTTCAGGGAAAGCAGTTCTGGAGCTCTTGGTCATCTCTAGCTTTAGAGAAAAATCTGCCTTTCATACCCACAGGATGTTTTGAGAACAGCCAAGGAGTCACCCCTGGTTTTAGGGGGAGCTGGGGGTGAGCAGCAACTCTCCCTGTGCTGCTCAGTGTGAGCATCCTGCCCTCAGCCAGCAATGCCTCCCCCTGGCACTGCAATACAGCAAAAATCCTACTCAAAATGCAACAAAACTGCTAAAAACGTCTGTTTTTTTCTGTGTGTGTGAGCTGGGAGCTGCTCCCCGTGCTGCCCCAAGCCCCCCTCACCATTTGGAAGGGTAGCTGAGCGTGGGGGGGTCGGACTTGGCGATCTTCAGCAGGACCCTCATGGGGTTGAGCTCGTGGTGGGGAGGCTCAATCTGGGCCATCTCGATCAGGGTGATCCCCAGGGACCAGATGTCGGCCTTGTAGTCGTAGGGAGTGTCCTTCATGGTCTCACACATCACCACCTCCGGGGCCATCCTGCAAAGGGGCACGGCAGGGGCGGGGTGAGGCCGCTGCCACCCAGCTCGAGCCTGGCAGCAGCAATTAAACGCTTCAAATAATCCCCAGCGCTGCAAAAACCCAGCTCTTCCCCCCCAGCCCCGCGTTTCAGAAGCTGCAGCGTCTTTTCCAAGGGGTGCAACCCCCTCCCTCCTCCACAGAGCAGCCGAGACAGCCCCAGCAAACCCCCAGGCCGTTGACATCTGGCACGGATGTTGCTCCAGAGCATCAATTAATCCCCGTGGTTCCATTCCTTCAGCGAGTCGGGTGATTTAGAGGTTGTGTTGCTGGGGCAGGGACTCGTTCCCATGTGCTTGGAGTGGCTTCAAAGCCCATCCCAGCCCCGGGGTGGGGGAGCAGGGAGAGCACACTCGTGTGTCCCTCACTCCAAGCACCGTGATCCCTGTGCTGGCTCTGGCACCACACACAGCTCCCACACCACTGAGGCTGCCCACAGCTCTGCTCAGGCAAGGAGAAACTGTGAAAATGGCCAAGAATCCTCAGAAAAATCCTCCCACCCTAAGGCACCGTGGGTCCAACACACCCCAAAGCTGTCAGACCCCGCCTCGGAGCAAAGCTGATTTTCAGGAGTGAAGCTCCTCGTGAGCACAGGATTTCTCAGCAAGCAGGGACTCACCAGTAAGGGGTCCCAATGAAGGAATCTCGCTTCTGCAAGGTTTTCATGTTCTTGGCAGACACTCCAAAGTCAGCTGCAAAGAGCAGTTAACATTAGAGGCCGGAGGAAAACTGAAAAACCCTTCTGAGTTAGCACACTTGGCTGAGGCACAGACTGGAGAGCAAACACACACCAAGGCAAGAACGTGATACCACGGGCTGTGTCCTCTGAGCTGAGCATCAGGAGTGAAACTTGGTTTGGGGTCCATGACCCTCAGAATTTTCCTCTCCCATTATAAAACAGGCACAACAACCCCCTCCTGCCAAACCTGACACATCTAGGAGGAAGCTGAGCTCTTTTCTGCAGACAAAAGCAGCTCCATGGCAGATTTCAGGGCTTCTTTCCCAGCAAAAAGCTTGATTTTAGAGCAGAAAAACCCTAATGCTGTTCCATTCCTTCTCTCCCCTCCAGCCACTACGAGATGCCTCTCTCTGATTTTGCTCCTTCTGTAGAGAGCAGCTGAAGTCAACTTAAATCAAACAGGTCAGATATGCAGAGGGTACCAAGCCCACTCCAGCTGGGTTTGCTCTCCAGGACAGCCCTGGAGGCAGCTGCAGGAGCTGTCACCCACCTGCAGCCTGAGCTCGGGGTGTCCCTGCCTGGGGGTCACCCTCTGAGCAGTTCATGCAGAAAAAACCCCCCTCTCCTCCCCTGGCAGGTCACTGGGTGCCAATTTAACTCCAAACCAGAGCGAGCTGGCAAAGCAGCCCTTTGGCAGAACTCCCCCTGTCACCACCAAACCTGCTGTGCAGATAAGAGGAATTCTTCCAGCTCCCAGCACTGCCAACTGGCACCCTGCACAGGATGCTCAGCAGGCCAAAACGCACAGGAATCGGGTTCAGAGAGGGATTAAACAAACTCAGGGAAGGACAAAAAATCCATCAGGGCCCTGAGCGTGGCTGTGGTTTGGGGGTTCAGCACAGCACAAAGCTCTGTTGGGCCTTTCTGTGGAACAAAACCTTCCCCTCCCTGCCCTGCTGCTCCTGTCAGGCAGCAGAGGAGCATCCCTCAGCCCCAACACACTCAGGGACATCCAAACCCTCCAACCCAGCTCCAGCTGTCCTTGGTGGAGCACGGAGTGCTGCCAGGGCCTCACCGAGCTTGATGTCCCCATCCTGGGTGAGGAGCACGTTGCCAGCCTTCAGGTCCCTGTGGATGATCCTTTTGCTGTGCAGGTAGTGCAGAGCTTCCAACATCTGCCTGCAAATCACCTGGATCTGAGGCTCAGTCAGGCCCCGGTCCAGCTCTGCAGGGAGGGACAGGGATGTTAAACAGGACAGGGACAAAATGATGCTCCCAGCTGAGCAGCAGGAAGGCCCAGGTTACCCAGCAGAGCGTGGCAAAGCCTCTGTCCCTGTGTCAGAGCAGCAGGAGACGATGGAAATCAGCTCGTTAAGGTGATTTATTCCCGAAGCCAGCACTTGCTGCAGAATTTCCACCTCTTGGAGCTGCTGGCTCACAGCTCCCTCCTGGGAATGTGCAGCTGAGGCCCTGAACAGTGCATGAGGGGGACGAGGAGGGGGAGCCAGAAGTGCTTGGGATGGGGTCTGAACTGCAAATTCCCTGACAATTTGGGAACACAAATAAGCTGGGTGTGAGAGGAGGGAGCGGAGCTGGGCTGCAGGACAGCAGGGTCAGACACAGGCATGAATACCAGCAGCTCCCATTCCCCAGGGAGCAGGGGAACTGGGGAGTTATCCCTGCTCTGGGGATGCAGTGTAGCCCCCCAACCATCACCAGGGACACACCACTTCCCAAAGGAACAGGATTTAAATGCTCTGAGCTGCTTTTTCGGGTAGCACCAGTTCCTGCTCTGTGCATCCCACAGTTCAAGGAGTGTTTGGACACTCTCAGGCACACGATGGGATTTTTGGGGCTGTCCTGTGCAGGGTCAGGAGCTGGATTTTGGGGATCCTTTCCAGCTCAGGATGTTCTGTGATTCTGTTCCTGGTGCTCGCAGGGACAGGAGGGCACTGCTGTGACCTCCCTGCTGAGCTCTGCTGCGCCACCTCCACCACCCCAGAGCTCCTTCCGAGGCCACAGCTCTGCAAAGCATCGCCCTTCCAGATGGTCAGCATCTCCTGAGCTGCCCTCCCTCCCTCGGCAAGGCCTCTGCAGTGCAGATCCCTCCTCCAGCAGAGCAGAGCAGCGCTCAGACAGCACCAGATGGGGCTGATGGAGGGACCCCAGCAGCTGGGACAGAGAGAAAGGGTCTTAACCACAGCCTGGAGGTGTTGGGTCAGTCACTTTGTTCCTCCTTTCCTCATCAAGATCTCCCCTGCTCTGGGGAAAGCTGGTGATTTTCACTCCCCATGGATTTTTTGGCAAAGGGAGTTGCAGTGGGCCACAGGTTTTGTACATTTTTGAGGGGCAAACCCCAGCTGCTGGTGGGGATGGGGAGGTGGAACAGACAGCATTCAGCAACTCTGAATTTATTAATTCTGGGAGCTTTCCTGAGCTCCAGCTCCTCCTGGCCCTCACTCAGGGGTCACAGAGCTACAGCTGAGCCACTCTCTCATGGTTTTCTATGCCGCCCTTGCCAGGTCCTCCAGAGAGGACCCACAAATGCTCAGGAGCATTTTCATGTCCCAAGAGATGGGTAAAAAACCCTCCTGTTGAGGTTTTCCCCGGGGAAGGCATCATTCCCTGCAGCACTTCAGGAAAGGTATTTTTCCCCGCCGTGATTTGGACCCGCTTTAAAGAAATTCCCTAAAGGAGGGCCGAGGTTTCAGGGCTGAGTCAAAGATGATAAATTGGGTTCCTGGAGATAAAAAGAAAGCGAGGCCTTTGGAAAGATCAGGGCTGACAGGGAGGAAGCCCCGGGTGAAGCAGCTCTGTCCCAGGGCTCCAGGCAAGGTGATGTCAGAGCATCACATCTGCTGTGCTGAGGGGATGGCACCCCCGGGGTGCATCCACAGAGGGGCTGTGGCACCAACCAGGGCTGTTTTGGGCTACAGCGCCACAGCCCTGCTCCCAGCAGCTCTCTCTGCCTGGAAGGGAGGAGTTTTTAAAAGAGATCGCTGCAAAATGCAGTTTGTCAGAGCTGTGCTGCCTCAGCAGATGAGTGATGCCATACGGAGGAGTCTGGGGATAGTCATCGTGACAGGCACCCAGCTTAAACTTCTCAGCCCTGCTGCCCTTCCCGGGGAGCTGTGGGAACGGGATATCCCAAGCACTCAGTGCCCCCAGCAGATAAATATTTAAGTTCAGCTTTCCCCTGCAGCCAGACTCGCCCCGCTCCCCATGCCTTGTGATCTGCCGATCCCAGCAGCATTTAAATCACAAAAGGACATTAAAGCAGCTCCAAAACCACCCCAGGGCGGCCACACCTTCTGCTCAGGGTATGAAAATAGGCGAGCTCCTGGGAGAGAAAGGGCAGCTGTGGCACCCGTGCCTTGCCATCTGTGTGAGGGCTGCTGCTGGGGAGGCTGGAAATGCCCCGTGGGCATCGCCCCGGGCACAGGGCAGAGCTGCACTCACCCAGCATCGTGGCATCCACGGCCCCGCCGGGGCAGAACTCGATCATGATCTGGGGGAACAAAGAGAGAGGGTTAAAGCCAGGCTGTGCCTCAGCGGGCAAAGGGAAGGAAGAGGAGACAGAAGCTGCCCCTCAGCCCCACCCGGCCCCCAGGACACATCCCTTGGGCACTCCAAGGACCCCCGAGCCCTGGGGTCAGATCCCCCCCTCTGCCCACCTCCCAGGGACCCTGCCGTGGCTGTGACCCCCCAGCAGCCCCATACCTGACGCCCACCCCAGCAGCAGCTTCAGGATTTCCAGCTGCCCCTTTGCATCCCTTCCCTCTGCCTTTGGGAGCAGCCCTGGCAGCAGGATGGGATAACTGTCATAGCTGGGAGCTGACGTGGCTGCGAGGCATCAGGCAGGACTTTCCCTGCCAAATGGAGGCTCTCGTGTCTCTAGGGTGTTTGGTTTTGTTCTTTTTTTTAACTATTTTTATTTCCCCGCATTGCTCAGTAGTTCATTGCTCTCTTCTTCGGAGCAATTTGAGGGGAAATCGTGTCAATAAAGAGGGTGAGCACGTCCCCCAGACTCTGCCATTTTTCTCCAGGGATGTGCAGAGCCCTGCCAGCCCCACACATCTGCCTGCCTGCTCCTTGCCAGCCCTCCCAGCACCTCAGGGATGCAGATCCTCTCCCCTCAGCTCTGCCCAGAGTCACCCAGAGCCACCCCGGTGCCGGCCTCAATCCCCCGCGCCCCTCTGGGGCTGCTCGGATAAACTGATTACAATTTCAAGCAGCCAGGGATCACAAGGGCCAAGAGATGCTTCACCTCTCCAACAAGCTCTTCTCCTTGCCGAGGTGACACAGGGCAGCATTCCAGAGTGGTGAAATGCCAGAGTTTACTCCGAGGACATCACCCGAGCCGTGTTTACCAGCTCAGCTCCCTAAACCCATCAAGAGGGGGCCACGTTACTCAAAGCAGCTCCAAGCTCTGGCCCAGGAGCTGAGGGGAGAAGGTTCAAGCTCCCTCTTTCCCTGGTTTGATCCTGCAGCTCCAGGAAAGCCTCATCCCACCCTTCAGCTCCTCTGCATGGGCATGGGAGATGCAGTTATCATCTGCTGGGAGACAACTGCCTCGTCCTGGAGCAGAACAGGGAGCAGCAGCAGGAGCTGGGATGCAGCAAAGCTGGAATTGCTCTGTGGGAATCAGCTCAGGTCCAAGGAGTCAGAGAGGGGACAAATTGAGGTGACAAACCCGGGGAAGGTGTGACAGAGGCACCATCGGAGGAGAATAACCAGAGGCCAGGGCTGGGGGAGTGTTTGAAACAGGCAGGTGCAAAGGAGCAATTTGGGAAAACAATTGAACAATTCCCAAACCAGGAGAACCAAAACACCGGGCACAGATCCAAGCAGGAGCCTGGCAGCAGAGCACCAGTGGGACACAACATCAAACATCAACACTTTTTTTTGTTTAATACCTTGAACCAGGGCATCAGCAGCTTCCTGAGCAAATGGAAAGGCAGGAATTGACTCCTGCCACGGCACCCCCAGGCAGGGACCTGCCCTGTGCCCCATCATCACCCCAAACAGCTCGGGGAGCCTCATTTCAACCCGTTATCTTTGTGGTGTTCCTCATCACGTTTATCAGAGCAGACTGAAACCACCAGTGGCCACCAGCCCTTCCTAGGCTCCTCAGAGCAAACCTCCCAAAATTCCAGTCAGGTTTGCAGTCTGGCAATGAGAAAATTCAGGAAATCAGCCCCTCTGAAGCAGCGTGACCCTGTGGGTTTATCCAGGCACAGCAGGCTGCAGCTGGGCACGGGGAATACGGGAAACACGGAAAACTTCAAAATACGTGTTTTCAACAAGGGCAGAGATGCCAAAGGATAATTACGGGTGTGGCCAGATGGTCGGAGCAGCTAAAAAAATAACGAGCTCGTTTCAGGCCAGAAAATCCTTATTTAAACAAACACAACTGGCAATCTCCCAGATCATCCTCCAAGCACACTTCCTTCCAGGAGCAGGGCCAGCCTGGAAAACGTTTTGCCATCGAGGCAGTGGGAAGGCAGGGCTGGTGACATCAGCATCTGTGTGTGTGAGCTGGGAGCACCCACACCTCCTCCTCCTCCTGCTGCTGCTGCTGCTGCTGTTCGGGGTCCGGGAGCCCTGTGGGGTGTGCAGGGAGCAGCCTGCAGCAAACATCCTGTTCCTAATGATTTCCTCTGCACAAGAAATGCAGGGACTTCCTCACCCAAGGCTGCTGGGGGCACACAGGGTTCCTGCACTGCATCAAAGCTGCTGCAAATTCCAGGGATCACACACTTTTCATGTTTTGGTTTCCAGGCCATTACAGCCACACCAAAACGCACCCGGGGCTCCACCTCTGAGTTATCTGAGCAATACAACGCAGTGACAGCCACAGCCAGAGCCCACAGCTCCAAAACCACAGCCAAAGAACTCACCACCCCCTGGGCTCACTCCCAGCTCCAAGGGATGCTCTGGCTGCACACACAGGAACAGATTTGGGCAGCTGCGATGGAAAGAGAAAGGAATTTGTTCTCACTACCTCTGAAAACCTTCACAGTTGAAATAAAAAGGGCCCTTTGCTCCTACACCTTTAACAAAACAAAAATGCAGAGCTCTGCATGCAGACACCACAAAATCCTTCCTTTTCAAAAAAACCTTTGCAACGGGCAACATTAAATTTAAATTTGAAAGTCCGCTCAAGTTAAAGGGCTTTGCTGGCCACCTCGATTTTTCCCATGGCTCATCCTACTCTTGTGCTAATCACAGCAGGATCTGGAAGCATTTTGGGTCTGACAAAGCAGGAGCAGCATCTCCTGCCCAGGTACCGAGGTGCCCTCAGGTGGCACCGAGCCCCGGCTGCTCCTCCCATGCTGGGCAGGACCGCTCCTGCCTCCTGGGTGTGTCTGAGCTCCTGGAACTTTCTATAACACTGAAAAAAACCCCACAAACCACACACAAAAAGCTTATCTCGAAAGATAACTTCACCAAACACTGCCCAGTCGCCAGGGGTGGAACAGCTGAAGGCCCTGAGCAGGGTTTGAAGCCCAGTTAAGAGGGGAGGATGCGCCCTGAGCCTGGCTCTTACTCACCCGGCTGGCACTCAGTGCCCACCAGCCCTTCCCTGGCAGAAAAGCCTCTCGCAGGCAGAAAGGGACAGGAGGGCAGAAAACAAAAGGCATCAGCTGGGAAAGCTGCACTGGAGGCCATCAGGTCCCCTCAGGACAGAGCAGCCCTTGGCTGGCAGCCCAGTGGCTGCCAAGGCACCCGAGGTGACGGCTGCCCACAGCTTTCCCTGGGACTTTGCTGCTTGTGCAGGGCACGTTGAGGAGTTTGGGGTCACAGAGGTGCTCCAGAGCTGCCAGGGCCATTCCTGTGTGACAAGAACTGCAGCCACTGCAGGCATCAGCAGCAGCACCGTGCCCCCAGCTCCACCCCGCCTGGCCCAGACCCTGCAGCAGAACTGAAACACCTCGGCAATTTCCTCCCCTGATCTGCAGCACAGGGGTTCACTCTGTTTTTGTGAGCTGCTGCAGGAACCCACAGCATCCTGCTGCCTCTGGCACCCACGCACGGCCTCGTGTCCGGGGCAGCTCGGAGGTGTCCTTGTCCCCCACAGCAGAAAGCACCCCCTGGCACAGCCTTGTGCTGGCACAGAGGGGCTGGGGAGGCAAGAAAAATAAATTTGATCAAGGAAACTGCGCTCCACTTGCAGAGAGAGCTGGGGAAGGAATTGCTTCGGGTTCCCTCCTTGCCACCCATCACACCTGGGCCACCTTCCCTTTCTGCAGAGCGTGGAGTTGGCACAAAGTTCCTGGGGATTTGCAGCAGGAATTTCCACCTGGGTGCTCTCCAAGCACGGAAAAGGAGCGGGTGCTTCACCAGCCACGCTCAGCAGCCGAGGGTTCAGTCCTGCTCCACATGGAGCTGACACTGCAGGGACACCACGGCGGCTCCCAGGCTGAGCTGGGATGGAGGGGCAGGAGCAAGGAGCCAGATGTGCCCCCGTGGGTGCCCCAGTGGGGCAGAGCAGGGCTGTCCCGGCCCCACCACCCACTGACAGCAAAAGCAGATGAAATACAGCAAAACCAGCAGCTCCCGTGGGGCAGAGGGGCAGGAATCCTTCACATTCAGCAAAAACACAACAAAGGGAAAAGGGAAAGAGCCAGAGAGAGCTGGGGGCCCTGGCTGCCTCTGGCTGTGCTGGTGTTGCAGACAGGGATGGGCTGCCCGGTGTGAGGGTGGCAGAGAGAGGCACAGAACCTCCCTGCTCCAGGGGCTGGCCTGGCATTCTCCAGGCTGCCTTGCCCTGCCCTCACCCTGCCTGGTCCTCACTCTGCCCATCCCTGGCCCTGCCCTCAGCCTGCCTGTGGTCCATCTGCTGAGTCAGCACTGCTGAATCCCACCCTTCCATCGTGTCCAGGTGATGGACACTTCTTCCAAAGCTGCCTCATTTGGGAGCCAGCAGCTTGTGAGGGAACAAAAGGACCCTGCTCATGCTGGGGAGCAAATGGGGAAAGAAACCCCCTGAGGGTGAATTTTACACAGCTGCTTTTTAGCCAGCAGCCCCTGCTTTGCCCCTGGGGGATTGCCTGAAGGAGGAAATCTGGATCCTCCTCCTGCTGCAGTGAAACTCGTGGCTGGGAGGTGAGAAGCCACCGAGGCAGCAGCACACAGCGGCATCACCTCGGTGCAAACCCACTGGGCACGTCCCCCTGCCTGGCTCTCAACAGAGGAGTGCATTGAGCAACAGAGCAGCTGCAGAGCCCTTCCCCACCCTGCTGCCCTGTCAGCAGAGCAGGGACAGGGCTGTCCCTCACAGAGAGCCCCTGCAAAACATTTGCCAAGCTCCCTGTGCCGCCAGTGATGAAGATGAAGGTTTTGGCCACAAAATCTGGTGCCCCTCCCTTCCTCTGCCAGGCACCAGCCTGGTGCTTTCCTCCTGCTCCTCTGTCCCTGCACTGCAAACACAGGCAGGACCCCTCACACCACCCCCTGGCCATACAGGAGGAGCCTCACATGGGAACAGCCCCCCAATCCAAAATATTCCCTGCCTTTGGCACAGGCACAGCGTTTCCCTTCAGTGCAATGAGCCCAGGACAGGACTGGGGTTCCTGGAGGCTCCTCAAAGCCCACACGGGATGGAAGTTACTGCCCTGGATCACAGGGGGTGGTGGGAAGCTGCAGGAAATGGCCCAGACCTGTCCATGAGCGACAGAGGAGTCACAGCAAGGCCGGTCCCTGCTCCCAGCACTGGGATCACACCCGGGGCTAGACAGGCTCCTTCCCCAGCCCCACAGGAGCAGGGGCAGGCTGAGAGCCCAGACAGTCCCCAGGGCTTTTGGTCTTGACTCAGAGGCAGAGCAGACTGAGCAAGCCCAGGAGAGCATCTTCCTGCAGCCCTCAGGCCTGGCTTGAGCAATGCAGGAACTTCCTGCCCCGTTACCCACAGTGGCTGCTGAATTCCAGCTTTCCCACCCAGCTCCTCAGCATCAGTGGCACCCAGCAGCTTCCCTGGCTGCTGCCAAGCCCCACAACACAGATGCTGGGGAAAAGAAAGGGCAGAGGCAGCAAGCTGGCTCTGTTCTCAAACTCTGCACACCCCCATGGCACTGAGAGGACTCTGACAAGTCAGGAGCACCAGGAGCAGGGGCCAATATCCACACAAATCCCATAGAGGGGATGATCCCGGCCCAGCAACGCTGGCTGCAGCAAACACAGAGCACAGCACCAAACACAGGCGGTCATTTGGCCAAAAGCTGTGCAAATAAATGATGGACACAGACTTGAGGCCCCATCCTGAGGCCACTCTGAGCCAGAGGCCCACTCCTACACGTGGAGTGGCCACTGGGACACAGGCAGCAATCTCCTGTGTCCTCCAAGATTCCAGCACCTTCTCCACAGCCCAGCTATGGCCTGGAACAGCTCATGTCCAGCCCCACTCATCTGTCAGGGATTTCAGCTGCTGCCAACACCTCCAAACACAAAGTCCATCTCCTGTTCCTCCAAGCCCATCACAGTTCCAGCAAAACCTCTGGGCACATTTCTGCTTCCCAGGACTGAGAAAGAGGCTTCAGCTTCTGAGTGACACAGACACCAGAGACAGAGCCATGCCTCGCTGGTGGAAAGAACACAGGGATATATTTAGGCACAGGAACCACATTTAGTGAGGGTCAAGAGCCACATCCTTTATCTGTGTGACATCTGAACCCAAGTTCTGGTGGTTAGCAGTGAAGCTACACTGTCCTGGTGGCTGCAAGAGGAGGCAGGATAAGGAACACGGGATCACAACTTCAGGAGCAGATCAGAATGGGATCAGACCTTCTGGGAGCAGATCAGAGTGGGATCAGACCTTCTGGGAGCAGATCAGAGTGGGATCAGAACGTCCAGGAGCAGATCAGAGTGGGATCAGAACGTCCAGGAGCCGCTCCCTCTCCCCTCACAGCACAGGGATGTGCAGGACCACGGGGGGTGGATTTGGGGAGCATCACCTTGGCTTTTAAAGCCCATTTGGTCAGATCTCCTCCCTCCCTCACAGCCAGGCAGTGCTGGAGCAGCTCTGGCTGAGCCTCCCCGTTATCTCCCCAGCCTCCGACCGAAGTCCAAGGATTCAGTTTACATTTCAGAGCGGAGGGAGGAGGTGGATCACATTCCTACACCCACTTCACTTGGCACCTTCCCCACCAGCCTCCTGCCCAACGCTCTTCACCCCACACATGCCAAAGGGCTGGGAGAAAACAGTGCCAAAGGGCTGGGAGAAAACGGGGAGCAGATTCCACCGGTGTTGCTCATAAACCACCAGATGGGCTCACCTAGAGCAAGGCTGAGCTGCTCTTGCTCTTTGCTGAACACAGGGCAAGGCACAAAATCCTTCCCAGCCTCATTCCTAGAGCCCCACGAGGCCAGAGCAGCACCAAGACAAAAGGGGACAACACCCAAGAGCCGCCAGGACCTGCAAAAGCCACCAGCTCCATCTGCAGCCGGCCCTCAGCAGCCACCAGAGAGGGCACAAAACAATCCAGAAGCCACCAAAAGCCTCTTGGCTGCCCCAGAGCAGCACAAATGTCAAAAGCTGGCCTGACACAGCAAGTATGCTGTAGGTGGAAGTGAAATAATTCGCTCTCTGTAAGAGAGGGCTCCGAGCTTGCCAATTTTCCCTCATGGACAAGGACACCATTCAGAGACTTTAAATATAATAAACCTTTTCTGCCCCCTTTTCTGGACAAAATAACCTACAGAGAAAAATATTTGAAATCAGAAATGAAAAAAGGCTGTCCCCCATAAGGAGTGGGGGGAAGCAGATGCAGGACAGGAAACGAGGAAGACAAAGTTTCAGGAGTTTCAGAGCAGGAAAACTTTATGGAGAACAAAGTCAATACTCCTGGCGAAGTGCAGAGCTCCCTGCTGATCTTAAGGAAACTGGGGACGAGTTCTTCACATTTAAATCACTGCAAGATGACAAAATATTTCCTTGGACTGCCCCCCACAGTGGGCAGAAATATTCCCATCCCTACTGCAATTTTGGCAGAACAAATTAAAACTTCTTTGAGTTCAACCAAAACGGTTTTGATGTTGCAAAAAGCATCTTTTGCTGCTCAGAGGGCTGCGAGTGGGATCCCTTTTCTCACCAAGTTATCAGCATTTTGAGGCCACCGAGTTCACTTTGTTACGGGATGGGAAGCAAAACTCCAAGAATCGTTTCAAATATAAATAGCAAAAAGGAAAAAGTTGCTGCTTCAGTGGGAAGATTCTCCAACCTCGAGTGCCCCGAGTCTGTGTCAGCATCTAAAAGAGATGATGCATTTCAGAAGGGCAAAGCTCACTGGGAGAGCTGGAGTTTGACCCAGGACAAGTTTCCTGGTGTCTTTTATTAAGTCAGCAGTTCCAGCACAGCCCCAAAGCCTCGGGGACAATTTAGTGAAGGGGTGGCAAAGGGCTTGACGAGCTTTCCACTCCTGCCTGGCATCTCCCTAAAAACAACTATTTGTCCTAATCATCCTCAGATTCCCAGCACAAGGTGCCTGGATCCATCACACAAACTGAGTGGTGTTGTTTAACAGTTTCAGTGAGGGCTTTGAAGTCAATGCATCACTCCAGGCCATGAGGCCTGCAAAAGGACATCCCTCCCTCCCTCCAAATGACAACTTTCGGGCTATATCTGAAAGAGAATAAAGTTTAAACCTGCAAGCTATCCCTCATGGCAGGGTTTAGGCTGAAGTTGGGTTTCAAGGCACTGTCTCCTATCCACAGGGAGTTCATAAATATTCCTTTCTATGCAAACGCTGCTCCTTAGCATTCCCTTGGAGATCCAGCCAAGTGGGAACGTGGCTTATTGTAATTCAGTCATAAACAAAGTTTTCAAGTGCTTTGAAAACTGATTTGCCTATAAAGCTTCTTGTCTGCTCTGCTTTTCTTTTCATGAAACTTCGGCCTCCTGTTATAACCCCGGACTGGGATCCAGCACCCAGGACTTATTCCCAAGTGCTATTTACCCCCTGGGGAAACTTTAGGCAAATCCCTGTCTGTGCCTCCACTCTCAGAGCCAGGATAATGACACCAGGTCTCTTATGAAGCATTCCAGGGTGTTCAGATGACAAGGCTGTGCAATCACAAGGAATTATTACGGCTTCAACAACCTCTTCATGCAACGTTATCCTGTGCAAAGGGTGGCAGACAAAGGCTCCTGTTCTGCTTTGGGTTGTCATGTTGGTACCTGTAGGAGCACTCTTGAACTCGGCTGGGCTGTGGCAATTTGCCTGATACATAAATCAGTTTTGGGGGTTGCTAAAAATCATTCGGTTTCCATCTGTTTTAAGGGAAAACCCCCCAGTTTTACCCAGAATAGGATTTAGAGTGATTTGCCAGGAGGCTGAGTGCTAAAGTTCACGTTCACAGCACGGAGTGGGCTCGTGGAACCTGCTGCCCAGATTTCCAGCAGAAGAAGATTTAGCCCTCCAAGTCTTTGGGAATGGCCAGGCAGAGAGGAGGGAAGGAGGATGTCCCCCAGATCCCTGATCCACAGCATCACAGCTGGCAAAGACACGGTCCCAAAGTTGGAGCAGAAATGACCACCCACTGCAATTATGCTACTCTGAACAGCAAACTGCTGACCCTGGGAATGTAGGAAAATGCCAAAAAAACCCACTGGGCTCCATCACTTTTTCCACTTTGCAGCTCTGGCCAAGATGAGGAGCTGGGAAGAGGACACTGTCACATCCCTGCCTCTCTCCCAGCTCCAGGCAATGCCCTGTCCCGATGTGTGCTGCTATCTGCCCACACCTGCTCCTCTCCTACCCACCCTGCTGATGCTCCTGGAGGTGTTTTGCACTTCTGCCCAAATTCTGGACTGGTAGGAATTTGGAAACCGGTCCAGCAAACCCCACCCCCACACTGGTTTTCCCAGCGGGGCCACCCAGCCCGGAGCCCTGCATGTCCCAGGGAACAGCCAGATCTGGGAGGGATTGGGATTTATGTTCCTGCAGCTGGGGCAAGGAGGAAGGGAAAGGGCTATTGTTCCTCTGGGATGCCCAGGAGCTGTTTAACAACGTTTGGGATCACTTTGTTTTCCTGGGCTTTCCCTCGGCTGCGCCCGAGTCCCGCGAGCTGCAAACAACAAAGTTCAAGAACTTCTGGGGGAAGTTTGGGACAAAGCTCCAGGAGCAGGAGGCCAAGTAGGAAGGGCAGCAGCTCTGCTGCCAAGTGGGGTTTTTAAGGGACACAAAGAGCCACGGGATTCCTCAGGGACAGAGGGCTGAGCCCTGCTCTGGTCCAGCACTCACAGAAATGGCTCCCCACAGGCATCCAGCCAAGCTCGGGCTGCTCACCCTGCAGGACATCCCTGCAAGCTGTGCTAACCTCCCTTTGCTAAGGAAAACTGTGGGGAACCTGATCCTGCTATCTGCTCCTCTGTTTGTTTTAAAGAAAAGGTACTGCCAACCTCAGAGCACCAAACGCTGCGGATGCTTTACATAGCCCAGCAGCCGAGCATGGGATAATGAGCATTGCTTTATGCTACAGGATTTTCAAGAATGCCCAAATCTCCAGTCAACATCCATATCAAAGGGGGAGAGATCCCAAAAGTCCCCGGCTGAACAGGTCAGGGCCTGCCCACAGAAAATGCAAAGGGTTTTTTTTTAAGGTGAGTACAAAGAGCAGCACGGAGCCGGTGTCTCTGTGCCAGCTGTAGGAGTTTGTACCCACACAGAGGAAACCCTGAGCTGATTAAATGAACCATTCCCCAAACTCCCCAGCCAGGCAGGGTTACCTGCACAGCAATCCCTGCTTTGATCTCCAGGAAACGGCTGTTTATCCAAAATCCCGTTTGCCATGGCAACCGTGGGGGCAGAGGAAAGGAGGGAGGGGGTGAGAATTCCCCAGGGCTTCCCTAGAAAAGTTGTCCCACCACCAGCACGGTGGTTCAGCACTGGGGCCAAATGATATTTTAATTAATTTCTAGACAGGTTCCTGGGTTTCCTGCCCTGCTGCCATCCTGTTGGGATGTCTGGACACAGCCACCATCCCCCTGGGAGCAGAGGTTTCCTGCAGGAAAGTTCAAGTTCTTCACAGCAAACAAAACTCTCCTCCCTGCTCGTCTTATCACTGCTGTGGCTGCGGGAGGAGACACTGGGAAACAGCAGAGGGATTCAGCAGCAGCACATCAAAAGTTCCTCCCTTCCTCTGAGGTCTCAGTCTTTTTTGTTGCTGATGTTTCGGAAAGGGGAGAAAAAAAAACAAACCCCAAACATGCAGCCCTTGAGAGGGACACAAAACACAAGAGCTGTTGTTTTTCTTTCCCACGTTGTAGTAATTATCAGTGAAAATTCTGTTCAAAGCAAGCAAAGCCCGTTTCAGTCCCGTTCCTTAGCCACAAATAGCTTTAAAAAGTCTGTTTTTAAAGTTGTGTTATATTGGGTGAGGGGGATTTGCTTCTGTGTTTCCAAGTCCTGCAGGAAAAGAGACCTTAAAATGTGTCCCTCAAACCAAACTCTGTTTTTAAAAAAGTAGGAGATTCTCAGCTTTCATTTGGTGCCCCCATTTCCAGCAGCCAGGATTTATGCAAAAGAACATGAAATGCCACGGGGCTTGTAATAAAAATAAAATAAAACCCTGAAAGCTCCCACCAGGGCAGTTTTTCAGCTTCCCTGGGCTGTTTTCAAGCAGCACAAGACTTCTTTGCCTCTGCCACGAGCAAAGAAAAGGAGATGGAGGGGGATGGAACGAGATAGGAGCTGCTGGCAGGGCACAGCCTCTCTGCAGAGGATTTATTTGCCAAGAAAGTTCATGCTGGATGCTGTTACCCCACCAGTTTTGTTCCCGGGGACTCACCAGGGCTCTCCAAACCCTTGCTCACAGTGGGCTTTGCTCCATCCCCCACAAGAACTGGGGTTTTCTTCCTTTGATCCCTGATGCCAATCAGGTATAAAACCCATAGGGATTCCCTGGTTTGTGCTTTCCTTTCAGTGCTGTGGATTTCCAAGCAGCTGCAGGAGGATGAGCCACTTCCCCTTGCACAGAAAGGGCTTTGGCCCCATAAATATTTCATGTTCCCTCCTGGCTGCTGGAGCACAGAGCCAGAGCCTGGCAGAGGAGCCACAGGGACCTGACACAGCTCAGGGGGACGAGGAGGCTTCTGCAGCAGCCAGGAGGGCCAGGTTTCCTCACACATTTTCCATGTTAATTCAAGGAAAGAACAGCCAGACCGATTTAGGAAGAGCCCCTTCAGGCCAAGCCTGCTTGTGGCACCGAGCTGTGAATTATTCAAGAGCCATCCAGGGGGTTGGGCACATCTGGACCTGCTCACTTGGAATATTCTCTTTCCACGCTGGGCTGTGAGGAGCAAGGAAGCCACAGTGGGTTCCTGACCAGACAGGCACCCCCAGAAGTTTTATCCAGAGCCACTGAGCCAAGAGCACAGCAGAAACCAAGCACCCAGCATGCAAATGATCCAGGAAAATGCTGCTGCAAACAACTGCACAGACAGAACTGGGGATGGGATATGGGCAGAACAATAAAAGCTGGTGTTTATATTTGGATGCAAATTCTCCCCAGCAGCACTGGTCACCGAGAAAAAGGAAGCTTTTGACTTTAGGGAAAACGTGGTAGAGACTAAAAGCCTTGCAGAAGTAAACCAGCCTGGCTTAGTGACTCCCCTCCAAGCCAGGAAAACACTGGAGCATTAACAAAACCAGCCTGAGCAGTGAAATGCAAATGCTACTCCAATAATTAAATAAAGAGAAGGATCCTGCTCCCAGAACAATGGCCGTGGCTGTAACATGGATTTGACAGAATCCCAGCTCCTGCCCTCGTGGGAGAGCTCAGACAGGAGGCTCTTGTTGCAGTGGTTCCAGAGAGGCTGTTTAATTTTAGTAGGTCGGTGAACACTTGACATCACAAAGCAATCCCTGGACAAAGCAGAGCCAAGGAACTCTGCAATCCGTTTTCCCTCCAGGAAGGAAGGCAAAGCTTCCTACAGCAGGGAGGAGGTGGAAGAGGGAAGGGGAGGGGGGCTGACATTTCAGAGAAGGAACAAGGCCCACGTGGAGGATGCAGGAGAGCAGGGAGGTAAAACCAGGCAGATGAAGCAGCCTCATCTCTCACCCCGGCTCAGGGTGTGTTTGCCTTTTTACTTTAGGCCAGATTAATCCTGGCTGCAGTTGCAATCCACCCAAATCTCGAGCCCCCTCCTAGGAGGGATGTTTGCCCTTCCCTTCCTTAGCAGGGTACATATTTACTTTGTTCTTTAACACAGAATCCATCCAAAATACCAACTGGACAGCTCAGCTCCCTCGAGACCAGAAAACAGAGCAGAAACTCTCCAAGCTGGGTGTCCCAGAGAACTTGGGGGCTTTATCCATGGATTTTTAAATAAGAAGACACGTGATGACATTGCAAGAGGTGCTGCTGAACCAGCCCAATGAACCACCCCTCTCCTGCACTGCTCAGCCCAGAAATGCACCAGGCAGGGGTTGTGTGATCCCAGCTCAGCCCTCAGCACCGCAGGCAGGGACCAGCGGCTCCAACAGCTCAGTGCAAGTCCCCAGAGCTGAGATCTCTTCTTTAACTCGATTAAAATGTACTCAGGGAGGCCACAAAGGTATCTGAGACATCAAAAACAGGAAGGAAAAAGTACCACAGCCACCGAATGCACCCTTTGCCACTCTGCTGACTTCCTGCAGTTAAAGGAGGAGCAGATGAACTGGCCAAGGAGATGGGTTTGGAAATCCTCCTGTTCACCTGATTTCCACAATCCTGACACAGGCACAGAGTTATTGGAGTATCCAAGGGATCATTCCCTCAGCCTCTCCATCCCCTGCACAGCACAGCAAGGTGCCTTTCACGCTCAGCCTCCTCTGCTGCCAGGCACTCCGAGAAAACAGCAGGCAGGGAAATAAAAAATAATATATAAACCTGCCAGGCTAGGGGAGAGGGCTGCAGGAACCTGCTGTTCCAGCCCTTGCACCAGCCCACTCGATTGCATTTTATGTCCCTGCACCTTCACAGCCACGGGAAATGGAGCTCTTGCTATCAGGTGCCTCTGCATTACAAGTGCTGAGCCAGAAATCAGCCCCAAATCCAAAAAATCCATTGAAGAGTTACCCTTCCAGCTGATGTTTTAAAAGAAGGGATTTAAAGCAGAGAGGGACTTTTTGGTGATGCTTTTCTACCTTTACAAACCCTAAATGGTGGAAAAAACCCAACTCCAGCTTCCCTGTGAAGATCCCTTGGCCTTCCCCTGGGTATTTACGAGCAGCTTGAGTTCAAGGAGAGTTTGGTCATAAAGACAGTGGGGAAAATCCAGGCCCTGATCCCACAGCAACTCATTTCTGATGCTCCAGAGGTTTGGCTTCACCACGATCAACCCCTTCCTGTGAGCAGTGAGGATGTCCCAGGTCCCTCCTGGGGACAGCCCTTACCCAGAGCTTGCTGTCCCAGTAGAAGGCTCCCAGCAGTTTGACGATGTGGGGGTGGTCACAGGTAGCCAGGATCTCGATCTCCACCATGTAATCCTCCAGCTCATCCTCGCTCTTGGTCTCGATGACCTTGGCAGCTGCCAAAGCTCCTGTTTCCTTGTTCTTGGCCTGCAGGACAAAACCAGGGTGAGTCCAGGGAAAAGTGAGGAGAGGCAGGAGCACAAAATTCCTGCTGCTCCAATTCCTGCCAGGCTCCACTGGCCCCAGCTGTAAAACCAGGAGGGAAACTTGCAGAGGCTTTTCTGCTTCCTAAAGCTGCCCACAGCTTTGCAGAGTGCCTGGATCCTCCCTCATCCCCCCAGGCTCCAAAGCCCACACCACTTCCCATCACGGGGAGATGGAAACTTGTAGGAAAGGAGATGGATCCTGTTGTTTGCAACATGGGGGGAAAAAAAAGAAAAGGAAGCAAGGAAACCTCAAAGAGTGGAAGTTTTCTGATGATATCACAGGTGAATTACTAGAAATCCTAAATATGCAGATAAAACAAACACGACCTATCTGAGGGTGGAGCCGGAGGCATCGGGCTCTGCTCCCAGGGAACAGGGACAGGAGGAGAGGGAACGGCCCCAGGCTGGGCCAGGGGAGGCTCAGGGTGGACATCAGCAGGAATTTCCCCATGGAAAGGGTGCTCAGGCCTTGGAACTGCCCAGAGAGGTTTGGAGTGCCCATCCCTGGAGGTGCCCAAGGAAGGGCTGGAGGTGGCACTCAGAGCTCTGGGCTGGGGACAAGGTGGGGATGGGGAACAGCTTGGACTCGATGATGTTGCAAGTCTTTTCCAAACTCAAGGATTCTGGAATTTTGTAAAATTCACAGTCCAGCTGCACCAGGAGATGTGTCACATGTGGGAGAGGGGTGAGACAGGAGCTGCTGACTCAGGAGCATCCCGACATTCCCAGAAGTTCACTGAGTCAGCAGAGAACGGCACAGAATTCCCTCCAGCTCACCCCCTGCTCCCCCACTGACACAATTCCAGCTCCTCCCCCATTTTCCTTCCATCACACCCAGCCCAGGCTGCCTCTCCTGCAGGGAAACAAATCCCACCGGGGATGGAATCCCTGGAGGAGCCAGCCAAGCTCTGCTTGTGACCTTTCTTCTCGCTCTCCAGTTTACATCTCCGTGTTTGGAAAAGCTACGGGGGAGCTTTCAGGAGGATTAATTCCCGCTGCAAACACCACAAGCCCCTCTGAACAGCTTCACACAGCTTGGGTGACACTGTAACCATGTCCCAAGGGACAGGCTGGGGAGGGGAGGAAGGAATACTGGGAAAACAGAAGGAGGAAAATGAGGGATCCCTGAGTCTCTGCTGTGTTTTGAAGTCTTACTGCATTCCAGGAGCTGGCAGGGCCAGCTGTGTCATTACCACAGGGGACAAATCCATTTCCATCTGGGCTCGCTGCCCAAACGCAGGACAGCAGCTCCTGCTGGTTTTAGGAGAAATGAGGGGGTTTCTGTAGCTCAGCTTGGTTGGGTTGTCACCAAGCTGCCACCAGATGCTCTCACGTGGACAGCAGGGCAGGGGGAGATGGGGAAGGAGCACGGGGGGAATCAAAGCCCTTCCAACGGGAGCCAGAAGTGCCCCGCTGTGTTTGCTCTGCACTTACGGGGCTGGGAGAGCTCCAGGGAGGGGAAGTAAATATTGTGAGAAGAGGTGGGGCTTCCCGGGGAGGTTTGCTTCCCACCGGCGGGGGCCCTGCCAGCTCAGCCCCTGCAGGATGCTGGGGCCCAGCAGGCACCTGGAAAAACCCAGGAGCAGAGCCCGGAGCTGGGCTGGGCTTCAGGGTTTGTAAATCCTGCAAATTGTGGTGAGGGAGTGACCACAGCCCAGCCTGGCCTCGTTCACTGTTATTCCTACATCCCATGGGTGTCCAGCCCAGCAAGCCCCAGTGACCTGCCTGGTGCTCAAGCTTTAGAGGTGGCCAGACCAGAGTGACCTCTGCATTTCTCCACCACTCTGAGCTGTCCTGAACAAGTGTTCCCCCCACCCTTCCCCATTTCCTGCTCCCCGAGCTCCAAAGGGGGAGCAGCACTTCCCCATCCCATGTCCCACGTGCCCACAGCTGGCACAGGGAGGTCACAGCTCGGGCACCCCAGCAGGAGTGAGAGCAGCATCTCCAAGGAGAAAACTTGGGAGCCAACGAGCTCCCGTGGGCAGCGATGGCACAGGGATGGTGAGGGCATGAGCCTGTGATAATGTCACTGCTGCAACCAAGGGCACTTCCCAGAAGGGACCAAAATGCACCTCAGGATGGCAGAAGAAGCTGGAGTAGGAAGGAGACCTGAGGTCATGGGGTGAGCAGGGAATTTTGGAAAATTCTCTCCTCTGTAGTGTGGAGAAGACAGTGGTTACCCCCCACAGCAGCTCTGGGAGGACCAACACTGGTACAGGCTGGACATTTCGACCTTTCCTGAGGTGCCCACGGCCCCTCTGAGCCTGAATTCCCACTGTCCTGTTCCCACCACACATGACAGGGGGAGATGCACAGTGCCTGGCACGGGCACTCCTGAACTGAGCTCAGCAAGTCATGTTTGTCATTGCCAAAGTTTTGGAATTCCAAGGATCTTCTGCCCATTTCTCCCTTTTTCTTCATCTGCTCGTCCCCCAGCCCTGACACCAGGCCACAGCCACACCCCAGCAGCCTCCCACACTGTGACATCCCAAGAAACTGCTCGATGCCAGTTCCTCCTCCACTCCTGGACATTTCAACCCCATGGATAATTTGTCCTTGGGGTGCTAATTAGCCCCCAAAAAAATTCAAGTGGACAGCTGCCAGCATGGTGCCCAGGAGGTGCTGCTGAACTACAGGGGGGTTCATTTCAGTCACTTAAACCCCAAAAACCCCTCGTGGCCACCACCAGCCCCTGGACAAATCAACGGTGACAGGTCCGCGCAGGAACAGGGCTGGAATGTGCACTCCACAAACATCACATAAAAGTTACTCAGTAAACCACTTCCAGAGGGCCATGCCAGGAGCCAAGCAGGAAACAACCCAAAGGATCTTCCTGGAGAACTCTGGAGCAAAGTGGGTGCTGGCCTTGCCACTGCCAACCAAACCAGGAATACCAGGAATACCAGGAAATAGGGGATGAGCAGGATCACTCCTAGAAGGCAGAGAGGGAAACCACTGCTGGGTTTATGGATTTGAGGGCTGAGAGGTGCCTGCTCAGGTGACAGAAGTGGCTGTTTGGCCTTTGCCTGTGACTCACCCCGCAGCTACTGTGAAATCCAGAGTGTGACAAACACAGGAACTATTTTAAGCCCTGAAAGAACACATTACCGGAAGGCTGGATGGTTCAGGACGGCCAGTTTCTAGGTGAGGCAGAGGAAAGCCCTGAGTGAACTCTCACTGCCACAAAAAGGAGAACTGAGAGCTCCCCCATTGCTTCACCCCCGCTCGTTTGCACCCGGTATCTTCCCAAGCCACGGGATCACCCCTTCCAGGCTATCGTGCCACCATATTTTTGGTGTGAGCTCTTCTCCCCTGCCTTGCCAGCCTTGTCCCCATGCCAGGAGAGCTGATGCTTCAGATATCACCGAGTTAAAGGCCCAGGAGCAAAGATACTGGAGGTCCCAGGGATGCTGCATTTGGGGGGTGATAGCTGGGCCCACCCCACCCCAGCGCGTTCCTCCTCTGTGTCTCTGTGTGCAACTGCTCCCTCGCACATTTCTCAGGGATTATGTAACGATTAATTGCCTCCTGATGAGATTAATTGCCTCCTGATGAACCTGGCCCGAGCTCTCTGCATCAATAAACAAACACAGAATAGCCAGGCTTGAGTCAGTGCTTGTGGTGGTGTCAAATAATGGGAGCTCGAATGAAGGCACCTCCCCTGTGGGGACCGGTGGAGAAAGTTGTTCAGCCTGGAGAAGGGAAGGTTGTGTGGAGACCTCACAGCACCTTCCAGTGCCTGAAGGGGCTACAGGGAAGCCAGAGAGGGACTTTTCACCAGGAACTGGGGTGCCAGGACAAGAGGGAATGAATTCACACTGACAGAGCAGGGTTTGATGGGCTATTGGGCAGGAATTGTTCCCTGTGAGGGTGGGAGGCCCTGGCACAGGGTGCCCAGAGAAGCTGTGGCTGCCCCTGGATCCCTGGCAGTGCCCAAGGCCAGGCTGGACAGGGCTTGGAGCAGCCTGGGACAGTGGAAGGGAGTGAGATGAGGTGACCTTTAAGGTCCCTTCCATCCCAAACCATTCCATGACTCCCAAGCCTAACAAACCCCCAAGAGCCGCTTCAGTTTGCCTCCATAAATGAAGCCTCCTTGGGGTTTTGTTTGAAATGCTGGATTTGGGCCCTGGTGCCACCAAGCAGAGGTTGGTGACAAGTGGGCAGGGGGGCAGCAGCACAGCCCTGCTCCCTCAGCCCCCACGTCGGGCAGGGCTCTGACTGCACCAGCACTGCTGCCCTGGCAACTGTGGCAACACTTCAGCAAGGGAAGGGGAAGTGGCTTCTGAAACACCCAAAAACCGTTAAAAAAAAAAAAAATGAAAAAGCAGAACTGCCTTCCTTTGGTTTTACAGGCGAAGGGCAGAGAAAGCAGCCCCACCAGAGAGCTCAGCTCCAGGCATGGCCTCATTTTCTGGGTAGGCCAAACACAAGTGTGACCAAAGCACAGCACAAACACCTCTTCTGCCCTTAAAAGCTCAGCAGTGGCCCAGCAAAGGGGGGCAGAGATAAGAAGCCCACAGAGCAGCACAGCACCACGTGATAGTTCAGACCTTGCACCCAACCAGCCACAGAAACAGGCACAGCGAGAGGGTTTGGGGCTGTTTTGCTGCGTTTTAGCCACCCCCAGACACCAGGCAGACCTCGTGGGCCTGGGCTGGGTGAGACACGTACAAATAAACAGGCAGGGTTTGAGGAGAGGGAAGTTCCACTCTGACCCAGCATCTTCGGCCTCAAACTGGAACATCCTTCAGATCACCGTCCCTGAAAGAGCACGGGGCTCCAAGTGAGCATTCCTGGCCTGCTCTTCATTCAGCCAGTGCCACAACAGTGAGAAAATAAAAAAGAATTAGAGGGGGAAAAGCCTTTCAGCCAGGTCCGAGTTTCCTAGCAACTTCCTGCAACAAATTTGGTCCACGGAGGGCTGTGGGAGCAGGGGCTGAATGGCTGCAACACCCAAGAGCCAGGGAATGGGTTTAGGCTGGCAGTGGCAGGGCTGGCTGGCTGGCAGCCCTCTCACACTGGGCTGAAAAGCAGAATAAAGAACTCAGCCCTTCCCTATCTCCAAATCCCAGGGCTGGCAGGGTGGCCCAGCACTGCTGGCACTTCCCAGTGCAGGAGGAATATGGGGCAGGAGCAGCACAACGATGCCAGCAGCTCCAAGTGCTGAGGAGAACCAACACCAGCTGGCTCTGCTGGGCACAGCTCCCTGCTCTGCCTCTCCAACCTCCCCAAATGCCACACAGATTTTGGTTGAGCAAAAAAAGGACAGGAGCCCCAGGAACAGGAGCACAGGGAGGTGAGGAAGGTCAGGAAGGTTTCCATGTGCTGGCTGGGAAGAGCAGACATTTGGGAGGTGGCACCGAGGTGCTTTTCCCCAGCCAGGAGGCAGAAGTCAGGGAATGCAGCTCCAGCAGGAATGGTGCCATGGCTCTGCCCTGTGCCAGGGACACGCTGCCCCTTCCAGCCCCAGTCCCGGGGGTGGCACATCCTGACACTGCTCTTGAAGGGAGCAAAGTGTGCCTTTGCTCTTCTTGCTGAATCCCTGCTCCCTCTGGATTCAGGCTGTGCCAGTGGGTGAGGGGACACCACAGCCACCCCCCCACAGCCCCTGGGGACCCCCAGCCACAGGAGACTTCACCTGAGACTCACGAGGAGAACCCCACATTTACAGACAGCAGCACCCCGTGGATGAGAAAAAGAACCTTTTCTCCGAGGAAGCTGCACTCTCAAGAGACAAAACATTTTAAAAATAATGAGATGCGCCAGGCAGGGTTTTTGTGAGCAGCAACAATTGCCACGTGCTCCAGGGTGAAAGGCTCATCCGAGCTCTCTCTTGCAGGCAGCTGCCCACAGCTCCCACTGGCAGCAGCGCTGCCAAGATCTGGGCTGTGCCACTGAAGTCATTGTCCAAATATTTAGGCCACGGAGAGCAATCCCTGTCCCCTGTCACACCGAGACAGCCACAGAGCACAGGACTGCGGCAGGGATGAGGCATCCACGGTTCCACGCGTTTAAAGTTAATATCAAGTTTAAAGTTCAGCCAGGTTTAACATTGTTGAACCTACCCACTCCTCTTTCCCAAGCGAAAAGATTTTAAGGAAACCCTTCAGCTGTCTTAAAGGACAAGACCACGATTCGATCCTACATTTTTTTTTTGCGGCCAATCAGGTCAAGCTTTCCCTGCTTTTGTTCTCCTTCCCTATTCTTTTTCTAAGTTAACTCGGCAGATTAACATCTCTCCGTGACACCCTTTCCAGGAATTACAAGTTAAATCGTAGAATCACAGAACGATGTGGGCTGGAAGGGACCTTAAAGCTCATTTTGTTGCCATGGGCAGGGACACCTTCCTCTATCCCAGGCTGCTCCAATTCCTGTCCAACCTGGCTTTGGACACTTCCAGGGATCCAGAGGCAGCCACAGCTTCTCTGAGCACCCTGTGCCAGGGCCTCCCCACCCTCACAGGGTGGAATTTTTTCCTAATATCCCATCTGAAGCTGCTCCCTTCATGGATCAAACCAAGAGCTGAGGCTGAATCACCTAAGCCAACGGAGGCAAACCCGAGTGGTGGAGGCTGGGGTGAAGAGCAGAGAGGTCTGAGAGTGCCAGGGACACCCCTCGAATGCCAGGGATACCCCTCGAATGTCAGGGACACCCCTCGAGTGTCAGGGACACCCCTCGAGTGTCGGGGGACACCCTGCGAGTGCCAGGGACACCCTCGAGTGCCAGGGACACACACGGCCCTGGCTGCTTCGAGGCAGCTGCTCAACATCCAACAATCAGCCTTTTCTTCCCCCAATTTCAAAGCCGCTTTTCTAGTCCGCAGCATGTACAGCACCGATAGCAGCACGACGCATCAGATAACCCAAATTCGCCTTTTTAAGCGAGCCTTGGAGAAGAAAGGAGAACAAGGGCACAAAAGACGCGCTGGTGACTTCGCCGTGGCCCCGGGGCTCGGCGGGATGGAGCTGTTCGAAGGCGATTTGAAGCAAATAAAGTGAATAAAAAGCCCCTTTCCCAGCGTGCGGGAGCTGTGGGCAGCCTGTCCCCACCCTGCTGCCTTATCGAGGAGCCAATGTCCCCATCAGCGGGCGCTGGGGAGGGCAGATAGCGCTGCACAAGAGGCACAACAATCCCCCCACGAGAAAGGCAGCGAGGCCCTGGCCGTCCTCCAGCAGCCAGAGGAGCCCCTGCCAACGTGGGAGCTTCTCCATGCCCACAAGAGTCCTCGGGCATCCCTTGCTGCGAGGGTAAAGCGGTAAAAGCCTCGGTTTTGCAGGGCTGGGAGGTTGTGCTGTGGCTCCCCAAGCAGCCAGCGCTGCTGGTTTCACCCTCAGCGTCTTCCCTGAGAGCAGCACAGCAGCTCAGGGGCTGCCACTGCCACTCGTCCCTCACAAATGATGCGGCTCTGAGGCGCCAGCGCAGATCCTCTGGGTTTATGAATGGTGCTTTAGGTGTTTTTCCAGGAAAATAGCTCTGCTTTTCTCTCACGGCAGCTTGGGGAGGGTCTGAGTTAGGAACTTTTCCAGGCCTTCCCAGGCTGCCACCCACCGAGCACAGCTCCTGACTGCTGGAGTGGAGATCAGGCATTTAATGAGCTCTGGATGAGGTGGTGACAAAGCCTGGTCACCTTTGGGCTGCCACCACGTCCTCACTGTTCCTCAGGCCTCGCCAAAGCCACGGCATTCACAGACTGAGCAGTGACAAAGCTTGATCACCTGTGGACTGCCACCATGTCCTCACTGCATCTCAGGCTGTGCCTAAAGCCACGGCACTTACAGAATGAGAGCAGTGACTGACAAAGCTTGGTCACCTGTGGGCTGCCATGTCCTCACTGCTCCTCAGGCCTTGCCTAAAGCCATGGCATTCATAGAATGAGAGCAGGGACAAAGCCTGGTCACCTATGGGCTGCCACCATGTCCTCACTGCTCCTCAGGCCTTGCCTAAAGCCATGGCATTCATAGAATGAGAGCAGGGACAAAGCCTGGTCACCTATGGGCTGCCACCATGTCCTCACTGCTCCTCAGGCCTTGCCTAAAGCCATGGCATTCATAGAATGAGAGCAGGGACAAAGCCTGGTCACCTATGGGCTGCCACCATGTCCTCACTGCTCCTCAGGCCTTGCCTAAAGCCATGGCATTCATAGAATGAGAGCAGGGACAAAGCCTGGTCACCTATGGGCTGCCACCATGTCCTCACTGCTCCTCAGGCCTTGCCTAAAGCCATGGCATTCATAGAATGAGAGCAGGGACAAAGCATGGTCACCTGTGGGCTGCCACCACGTCCTCACTGCTCCTCAGGCCTTGCCTAAAGCCACAGCATTCATAGAATGAGAGCAAGAAAGAAACAGTTCCTCCCCACCCCCTCCTACTTTTCAGCTTCATTACCCTCTGTTCAACTGGTTCCTCGTGCAGTCAGCTCCTCTTTTACTGCAACGAGACTTTCTGTAAAAACAGGGAAATCCCAGTAGTTTCTGCTGGCCGCAGGTTGCTTTAGCTCTGCTGCGTACGATCCGGACTCCATGATAAATTTAATTCTTTTTAATTAATATGTATTTCAATGAAGCCTGTCCTACTTTTGGAAAGCCGGTTCAGCTTTGCTCAGCTGAGCACACGGGAGCCCAGGACACAGCTCCAGGCAGGATCCCACAAGGCAGGAATACCCCAAAACACCCGAGGCCTCCTTCCTCCTGCTCACACCCGGCCTCAGAAACACAAATCCTACTAACCCCAGCCCGTTTTTCCATCTCTCCACACCTAAATTTCTCCCAGAAATTTGCAAAAGCCCTGCTCAGGGCTGCCAGAGCTTTCCAAGGGAGCACAACATACGGCACATGGGGCAGGATGCAGGCACAGGATTCCATCACCTCCCCACGTTTCCGGGTGTGGAAAAGGGGTGGAAAACAGGCAGGAACTTCACTCAAACATCCTGAAAAACCTCAGGGCCGTGCAAACATTCGGCCTTGCTCCCAGCAGTGCCTTTAGTGAGAAGATCAAACGAATTTTAAGGTGATTACAAGAGAATGATTCAAATTGTTCACTGAATTTCCGGGCGCCTCCGTTCTCCTGGAGCATGGTGGGTTATTCTGCAGGTTTTTTTGGTGGGTTATTCTGCAGATTTTGGTGGGTTATTCTGCAGATTTTGGTGGGTTATTCTGCAGATTTTGGTGGGTTATTCTGCAGGTTTTTGGCAGCTGAGCAGCACAAGAGGGCAAACCCCTTCTTTCACACCCCACCTTGCACTCATCCCCACCTAGGGTAGTGCTCCAGATAGAAAAAAAACAAAGGCAACAAAAAAACCTTAGATGAAGTTTTTTTTTAGGCCTATGGTTATTACATAAAAAAGGATTTATAGCACAGAGCACCCAAATAACTTGGGATTCTTCAATGAACAAACAAACTCTTGCATGAGAATTCAAAACCCACCCATGTCCATTTGCCAGCCAGAATGGAGAACAGGTGGAGAAGAGATCAAAGCAATGCAGAAGTGAAATGTCACTAAATACAATAAAAGAACCCTTTGGTTTCTGGCACAAGGTTAAACCTCATCCTGCTCAGCAGGGTTAAAACTCCACAAACGCAAAAATTTGCCTGAATATTCAAGTTCCAGAAGGAGTGAACTTCTGGTTGTAGATACGTGGTCTCCACTGAGACATTTTTATTATCATTTGGGTCAAAACGGGGAGGAAAGGAGCTGAAGATGAGATGTTGTTGCCTGACAGGCTGACACCCTCAGCCCACAGTAAATTAAGTTTCTCTGACAATGTTTTTCTTGGTGTGAGGCTGGAGTTAATGATTTCATTCAGATATGACAACAGACTAAAAACCAAACCAGCCATCTCTAAATTAGCTTTATTCTCGAAGTCACCTACTTTGGATACATTATACACGTTTAAAATAGGAAGCATTTAAATAATTATTTAAGTTTTCCTTTCTCTCAGAGGCCAATTAAGTTATTTTACAGTGTTTACCTGGTTCCTGTCACCGCCTGAGCAAATAAAAGCAAGGAATCATCCAGGAGTGTTGCTAGACACAAATGGGTTTCCAGTGCACCTCACAGAGCAGAATGGCAACAGGATTTCTACCGGTGCTGCTTTCACAAGGATAAATGGAAAAGGGATTTAAACGTGACTTTTAGGAATTGTGTTTTATTAGAAGACAGAATCCTTCACTAAAAACTTTCATTCAGTGAGTGTTTAGCGCTCAGTTTTTTGGAGAGTTTCTGTCAAATAACGTGGCAGAGACAAGAAATAAACACCAAATCCCTCTGTCCTGACCTGCAGTCACCTGCCTCCCTTCCTGGCCTATTTAGCTCTCAGTTTTTCAAAGGCAATAGCTCCTCAAATGATCTAACGAGGCCATCAAACGCCAGCTGCCCAAGAGGCAATTCCTACCCCCATTCCAAACCGCGCCTGTCACACGGGTGTGCCCAGGAGCCTCCGGAGTTACCCCAAACCCCCCGGCTCAGCCCCTGCACAGGAGAGGGCACATTTCAGAGCCGGGCACAGCAGCAACGCCGCTGCTTTGGAGTGCGAAGTCCAGGGAAGCTCCGGTCTTTGAAACCCCCCATCCCGAAACCCCGGGGTTAAACATTCATGGCCCTGGACACGGCTCCTCTTCGCCTTCCAAGTTTCCTGCCGGCGACAAGCGCGGGGATACAAATCCCATGCCACCCCAGGAGGCTCAAAAAACTTGGGAGACAGCCCTGGAAGTGCCAGACTTCCAAGAAACCTCCCTCCATTCATCGCACCGGCGGGCTTGGCAGGGAGCGCCTGGGTCTCCTCACAAAAGCATCGCTCTGAAAACGGGCGATTCAGGGCGACAAAAAAAAGGAAAAAAAAAAAAAAAGTAGAAAGGCAAGAAAGAAAAAGAGAAGAAAGCTTTTCCTCGCTCCTTTCCCCTTGCCGGAGCGCTGCGGTCCCAAGCCCAGCTCAGCCGCCGTGCCCGTCCGGCTCCTCCCGGCTAACGGGATGCGGGACCCGGCCCCGGCGTGTCCGGGGAGCGGAGCCGCTCCGAGCCCGGCCCGCGGGACCGCAGCCGCTCCCGGAGCCCCGCCGAGCACCCACCTTGTAGACTTTGCCGAAGGCTCCATCTCCCAGCTCGCCCACCACCTCCCACACCTCGCCGGGGTCCAGGTCGCGGCGGACGTGCTCGTATTCCTTGGAGCGGCGCTTCTCGAAGGCGGAGAGGCGCAGGATGCGGCGGAAATTGGCGAAAGCCATCCCGGAGTGCGGCCCCGGGAGCTGCGGAGCCGCCGCCCGCTCCGGCCCCGGGAGGACGGAGCCGCTGCGCGCCCGGGGAGCGGCGAGGCGGGGCCGGGGCCGGGGCCGCCTCCAGCCGCGCACATGGAGCCGGAGCCGCTCCACCTGCTGGGCTGGGCTGGGCTGGGCTGGGCTGGGCTGGGCTGGGCTGGGCTGGGCTGGGCTGCCCGCCACCGAGCCATTGGGGAGGCCCGAGCCCTCCCCCTGCCCGGCTGGCACCGCCCCGCACGGCACGGCTCGGTCCGGGGATGGCACCGCTCCACACGGCACGGCTCGGTCTGGGGATGGCACAGGCAGGGCACAGTTCGGGCACGGCACCGCCCCGCACGGCACGGCTTGGTCTGGGGATGGCACAGGCAGGGCACAGTTCGGGCACGGCAGCGCTCCACACGGCACGGCTCGGTCCGGGGACGGCACAGGCAGGGCACAGTTCGGGCACGGCACAGACACGACTCGGTCCGGCTCAGACAGGGCACGGTCCGGGTAGGGCACGGCCCAGACAGGGCACGGCCCGCCCAGACTGTCATGGCTCATCCCGGGCACGGCTCAGACCGGGCACGGCTCTGCCCTGGCACGGTTCGCTCTGGGCACGGCTCTGCCTTGGCAGGTTTGGCCCGGGTAGGGCCCGGTACTACCCAGCCGGCTCAAAGTTCGCCCTGACCGGCACGGCTCAGCCCGGGTACGCTCAGCCCCGTCGTCTTGGCACGGTTCAGCCTGGGTACGGCCCGGCTCGGCTCGGTTCAGCTGGAGCACAGCCCGGCCCCATTCTGCCCGTCCCGGTGCATCGGGCCCTGGGCCGGCCCGGCTCGGTTCGGCCCCGCTGCTGAGCCAGCCGGGGCTCCCCAATCCCGAGCCAAACAAAGCAAATCCCGGGACAGGCGGGCGGGGAAGGAGCGACCCCCGCAGCATCCCCGGGGCCGTGTCCGACCCCGCATGCAGAACCCCGCTCCCGGTGTGCCCGGGCAGCAGAGCCCCGTTCCCTGCTGCCCGCCGTGCCTGTCCCGGGAGAACGGAGGGACAGGGCTGGTTTCAAACTCCAGGAGCTGGAATTGGGCGAGTCCGCCCCGCGCTGCTTTCGGAGAAGCCGTGACCCCGCTGGTGGCCAGCGGGAAATCCGCATCCTCCCCACTCCAAACCGTCCGGAAAACGGACTCTGCAATCCCGAATGGAATGGGGACATCTAGGGGACCCCCCCGGCGGTGCAGCCCCGCGGCTCGGCTGCTTCTCAGAGGGATCGGGCTGTCCCTGCACACCCCGCACCGCCAGAGTTCTGCCCCAAATCCGTGTCCCACCGCCCCGCCGAGGGCATGGGAACAGAGGGGGGGACTGCACGCCCCATCCTGAAGGATTATTCCAGCAAAATTCAGCACAGGCTCCCTCTCTGAGGACATCTGATCTTGGTGATGTCTTACGAGTTCCCTGACACATCATTCCCTAAAACATCGGGCTGATTGTCATCTTTCCTTGTCCTTGCTGTTAAAAAAATTACTGGCAGAGTATTTCCAGCTCCTGGAGGTTGACTGAAAGAATCACCTGAGCGGTGAATGCTCCTAAAAACGAGATTGGCATTAATGCTCTGAAATGACAGCCCCTGTGTGATGTTTTGGGAAGGGACGCACAGGACTCTGCATCACCCGGGATTTCAAACCAGGGATCGGTGACATTACAAATATTGCACTTTGGATGTTCCAACAACAGCAGCGCTCTGTAATATTAATTAACCAGCAGCTTGGTTAATTCAGGGGCTTGGCAATTCCCCAGAAAGCTTTCAGACACAGCTCTGTGTCCTCCCTGCTCCGGGAGGTGACACCTGAAGGGTGTGAGGCTCAGGGGAGCTGGCAGAGCCCCCAGATCCATTTCAGCTCTGCTTGAGGATCCTCCATCCCCCAGACAAAGCTCCAAGAGCCTCCAACCCCTGTTTGAATTTATGTCATTCCTGTCCCGTGTGTCCCAGCAGAGGGCGAAACCCCCAGGCCAGGCTGTCCCAACTCCATAACCAGGTCCTGGCACAAGGGGCACAAAACCCACGTAGGAAAAACCCCGGCCAGCAGTGCAGGAGATCCTCCCAGCTCTGCAGGATGCCAGGGGCACGGGGCAAGAGGGGATTTCTGGCCCACTGGAGCTCATTCCTGAGTACTGCACATGCAATCCTTTCCAAAACCCAGCCATGCCCCATGTTAAGAAGATTTTTTTGGGTTTCTTGCCAAGACTCCTCCACATGAGGCCTTTTGTAACCCCCCACCTCACACAGGCAGTTCTGCAGTCCTTTAAGATGTTTTTGCAAGCCCCCCTTGGTGCTCCAGCTCAAATGATCCCTCTTCCCACAGATTTTCCCCATTGGAAAAGATTTAAGGGGAGTGGAATCCTCCCAGGCTGCAGATTTTATTTTTTTTTATTTAGCAGGGGCAGTTTGTGCTGTGTGTTGGCACTTTGGGAAGTTTGACTGAAATTCTGGAGCTGGTTCAGCTCTTCCTCTGCACTGCACTGGAGGAGATTAAAGAGGACTGAAAATAATTGTTAAAAGTGGCACCCTCAAAAGAAAAATGTGGGGTTTTTTACCAGTGTTTCTGGTTTGTTGGAAAAGTAAATTTTTTTTTTTTTTCTCCTCCAGTGATAGGGTGGGAAGGAAGAAGAGAAAACAGGAAAAGAAGACGGGAAGAGAAGAGAGGCAGACAGCAATGAGCACATTTTCTCTGTGCAGAAATCACACGTGGCTCTCTCATAAATCACCTTATTAATACTGTCCGTGAATTCTGAGCAGCAGCTCGTGTCTGTTCCTGGGTGTTAATTGCCTGTGCAGCCTGACTGGGAGCAGTGGGCATTTCAAATGAAATAAATCCTGCTAATTATTGCTCTCAGCATCTTGCAGGCAATGCCTGAGAGCTCCCTGCTCTCCTGAGGGATCTTTTATTGCTTTCTCCGGGATGGGACCCACCTGAAAAAGGATCAGATCCTGCTGCTCTTCGAGCCACTGGGCTGAAATGCTGGGGGGATGGAGAGGGCTGGTAAAGCCAGGATTACCCCTAAAGCTCAGCTTTGATGTCAGGCTTGACCTGCAGCTCTGCTCTGGAGCAGGAGCCCGGCCCAGGGTCACTACTGGGGGTGTTCGCTGTGGGATTTGGGGAGGAAGGGGAGAAGCCAACCATGGACATGGTGGGAAAGGAACTCTCAAAGGAGGACGTGGAGCTGCTGGAGCCAGGCCAGAGCAGGCACCAGGGGATCTGAGGGATGGAGCAGCTCTGCTGGGAGGAAAGGCTGGGAGAGCTGGGGTTGCTCAGCCTGGAGCGGAGAAGATTTGGCGTGACTTCAGTGTGGCCTTTTAGTGCCTGAGGGAGCCACAGGAAAGATGGAGAGGGAAAATTGACAAGGGATGGAGTGACAGGACAAGGAGGGGTGGATTCAAACTTGCACAGGGAGCAGGATTAGATGGGATGTTGGGAAGGAATTGTTCCCTGTGAGGGTGGGCAGGCCCTGGCACAGGGTGCCCAGAGAAGCTGTGGCTGCCCCTGGATCCCTGGCAGTGCCCAAGGCCAGGTTGGACGGGGCTGGGAGCAATCTGGGACAGTGGAAGGTGTCCCTGCCATGGCAGGGGATTGGAACTGGATGATCTTTAAGGTCCCTTCCACCCAAACCACTCCGTGGCTCTCTGGCAGCAGCTCTGGAGCCTGGCTGCTGTCAGTCGCTCTCCCAGCACATCCCAAAGCCAGCAGCAGCAGCAGCAGCAGCTGTGTGGCTCCATGGCAGGAAGCAGCAGGATTCTGGCATTTCCTGCGGGTGGGAGAAGCGGGAGGTCCCCTTCATTGTCTGGATGTGAGCACTGCTTGGGGCTCCGCGTGTTCTTTCCAAGCAGGAAATCAGCGCTCATCGTCTGGTCCTAAACCCTCCTGCCCCGAGCAGAGCATCCAGGGGCACGAGGAACTGAGGGACATCGCTGCACTTGCTCCTCCTTTCTGCTGCCAGGTCCCTGGGTTATTGTTTTTGTGGATAATTCTCCTTTATGTCCATCCAGAATCTCAATTCTTTGCTGGAGGTGGTTGTACCTCAGCTCTGCAGGTTTGCAGCCCCTGCCCCGTGTGCTTTTTAGCCCAGGGAGGTACCAAAGCCTCCATCCTCTGGACAGTTCTAAAGCCCTCCCAGTATTTTCCCGGAATGAGGTTTTTCAGCCCCAAATTGTGTCGATCGTGTCCTTTGAGGGCTGCCTGGTTAAAAGGCCACGGCCAGCAGGGGCTGTGCCCCAGCCGCGAGGGCTCCTCCCGCTCCCCCGGCCCCTGGGAAATCCAGATGTTGGGAATCACTGCAACATCTGCAGCTCGTTTCACAGGGCAGAGCAGCAGCCGTGTGCCAGGGAGGTGCCCTGGGAGCCGGGATCATGTCCGGGATGAGCCTCAGGCAATCAGCTGGGATTGATTTCTCCCAAGTCAGTCGGGAAGCTCTGTTGGAAACAGCGAGGAGAGCCTGGATTTGGGGTCTTTCTCTGGAATAACTCATTGTAAGGTAGGATCTCTCTCCTCTCCAAAATTAGCAGCTGAACTGCAGGGAATCCTAAACGTTTGCAGTCTCCTGCATGGACAAAAAACAACAACAACAGAAAAAAGAGGACGGGAGGGATCCCGGAGGGCGTCCCGGCAGGAGCAGCCCGCTCTCAGCAGCCTCCCAGGAATCCTTTACTCAGCAACAACACGGCCCCACATCTCTGCCCCTCTGGGCTCAGCACCGATCCCCAGAGTGAAGAAACCCCGGAGCTGCAGCCCGGCAATTCCCTGGGGTTTTCCCCGGGATGAGGAGGATTGATGCAGCTGCCCTTCAGCATCCCCACAGCATCCCCAGGCGCGCTGCTGGGGTCACCTCCTCCCTCTCCTGCCCCTCTCCTGCCCCTCTCCTGCCCCTGCTCCTCCCAGTACAGCCAGACTGGTGGGACTGGGACCCGCCGGGCTCTCTCCAAGGCTCTGCTCACTCCCAGGGGCAGCTCCTGCTCCACGTCCCCCCCAAATCCCCGCTGGAGCGCTGAGGGGCAGCCCCACAACAGGAGACGCCGTGAGGGCTTCGTTAACGAACCCACCTAATGAGGGCCATGCGGAGAGAAGGGAAGAGAGGCAGTTTTGTCTCCTTTCTTAAATATTGGCTGCTCACCCCAGGATTTATTTTGCCCCTCTCGCCTCACCCACAGCCCAGGACACCACAGAGCCCCCTCCCAACGCCACCGGAGTTTCCCTGAGGAAGCAGGATGGCTGCGGCATGAGGGATTAATTAAATGAGGAAATTCCAGCCTCCAAGGGCCTCCCCTGGCCTCCCACAGAGGGTGGAATTGATGCCTTAGGTTTTAACTTTTATATTTTACAATTTCTGTACTGCTCAGAGTGTAACTCTGCAGTTCCTTGTAGCCTGGAATTTCTGCTCTCTCGTGCTGGGCAGACACAACAAAGCCTCTCCAGGCTTTGCCTTCAAGGGCAGCCAGGCTCTTCTAGGCCCAAAATGTGTAACCCAAAGCCTCTCAGGGGGGAGCAAGCTGAGGGGAATTCCATCATTGAACTGGGGCTTTAATTGAAGAATTAACCGTGGTATGCAAATGAACCAAACCTATAAAGGTGTGAAGAACTCGTGCCCTGGGGTCCATCTTGGGGTCCATTTTTGGAGGCAGCCTCTGGCTCCCCCAGGGTGTGCCTTGAAGGCCCTTCAAATAAACAGGGACCTTTATTCCCTTACTCTTGTCTAGTCTCTGTTTCTAGGTGGCTGGAGAAGGCATCAGAATCCCACAGCTGGGCTTGGAGCAACCTGGGATAGTGGAAAATGTCTCTGCCCATGGAAAAAGCTGTGAGCAAGATGGTCTTTAAGGTCCCTTCCAAGCCAAAGCGTCCTGTGATTCCATGGAATGGCTGCCTCCAAAGCTTTGCACCTTTTATTTTGTGTGTATCTATTAAAAAGGGGATGTGGATGAATTAAAAACATTATTTGTACACACTCCCCTATAAAAGGAATGAAAATGGTGTGGTTTTATATCTGTAAGGGGAAACATTTCCAAGAAAATCACACCCTTGGTCGTTTGTAACTCACATCCCAAAGTCTACAGTGAAATCACCCTAATTTCCTGAATTTTATCTTAAAAGAAAATGGAAATATTTAGCTGTGGCCTACAAAGAATTACTCCTACTCCTCTGATACCTCTGGTAGTTAATCAAGACTATAAAAGTGGTGACCTGAATTAAGACAAAGTGTCAGGGAATGTAATTACAGGACAATTACCCAGATCCATTATTTTTGTTTAGCAAGGAGCTGATCCAGAGCCAGGCACAAACCCACCCTGGGTGTCTGAGCACAGCTCCAGGCCCTGCATTCTCCACGGATTTCACACCTTGTCTGCAAGATAAAACATGGTCACAGCCCCAAATTCTTATTAAAATGTGTCCCTCAAGGGTAGCAGAGGTAATGGAGGAAGTAGAGAATTCCAGCTCCCAACCAAAAGCCCCACTGAGGAAATTTAAGGAGGAAAAAGAACACTGAGTGGATTTCTTAAGGCATGGCACAGCCAGGATTACTTTTATTTTTTAAATGCGGGGGAAGAAAAAGTTCAATTTTTTGTTTTGTTTGAAATACAGGAAATTTGCACAGTGTTTCCACTGGAAATTCAGGGAGGTTTGCTCTCAGCAGTAAAAGATCTTCCCTAGGATAAAAAAATTAAAACCCCACGTAATTTATCAGTCTGGAGACAATCTGCAAAATAAAGTACCAGATAAAAATCCATGAAGCAGTCTGGAAGTTAATCGTGTTCAAAGCAGGATAAAATTGGAATTCTGGAATTCTTCCCTAAGCAGGGAGGGGAAAAATATTAAAAAAGCCTTTTTTACACAAATACTTGATTCTAAAAGTGCTCCTAAAACTCAGAGGGGAAAGAAACAGCCCCAGCCCTGGAATCCCCCCCATGCTGGGCATTTCCTGGGTCAATCCCAAAATCCCAGGGAATGGGAATGTCAATCCCACGGCACAAACAAACGCACAGCTGAGAATTTTACCATAAAAATGAAGGTATTTATTCAAGAAGTACAAATTTGATGGTACCAGCCATCTTTGAAAGCCATTCCCATGAGGCAGAGAGGACACAGAGCCGAGTCCCTTGCTCAGAGCACACGGAAGCAAAGTGTCCCCAAATGTCACCGACGCAGTCCTGGCCATCATTCCTCAAATCCACCTCTTTTGAAACATTCCCTGGACTTGAGAGGCACAAAATAAGGGGTTTTTTTTAAGCCAAGACCAGTTTGTTGTTTTAATAAAGCCACCAGCTCCAATTTCTTTTGTTTTCAATTGCCTTAAATTGTCTCCAGCCTTTGGAGCGGGTCCCGATTTCTTAAAGGAAAAAAAAAAAAACAAAAAAAGGGATTTGGGAATGAGCAGGTGCAGAATTTTCTGGAGCTCAAAGATGAACGGGAGGTTTTAAGGCAGGAGTCAGGATTTGAAGTTGTCTCTTTGCCCCGTGGCTCTGACTTTATGGTCTTCATGTGGAAAATGGACAAATCCAGAGTTCCTCTGGAGCGACCCTCGGAGCGTGGCCCTGCTCAGAGGGTCAGGACACAATTTTCCATGGAAAATCCAGCAGACACCTTGGTTAAAAGTCTCCAAGTCCACTTTAAGGAGCGTGTTGGTTAAAACATCTCATTTTCCAGCTGCCTGCCTGGTGTAGGCTCAGTGAAGTGTCTCCCTTGGCAAGGAGAGCTCCAACCCCATCCCTACGGAGGATCCACATGGATGGAATTCGGGAGGTGAGAGGCACCTGCAGGACACAGCAATCCCAAACAATTCCTGGCAAGCCTTGGAGCAGACTTGTGTCTCCATCAGGAGCCACCCCAAGTGTTGGTGGCTGCAGAGAGAACAGCAGGACATTTGTCATTTGGGGAGGAAACACAAATGTGGATGTGCTGGGAAATCCAACTCCGAGGCTTCCCAGGGAATCTGCAAGGCAGCCACAACATCCAGAGGGCTTGGAGCAGCTTTTGCTGTTTTCCAAGGAAGTTGAAGAGTGGACACAGCTCATCCCCACACACAAAGCAGGTTTTTTTCTTAAAAAACACCAAACACCTCTAATCCAGAAAGAGTCCAAGCTCTCCCAAAGCTTCCAGCCATGATCCAGGAGGGATTTGATTACAAGGAAGGGCAAAGGCAAAAAAAAAACCCAACCAAGCCCCTTCTTCTAACAGAGCCTACTTTCACCTCAAAGTGACAGGATCTGAGCAGCACAGGGAAAAAGCAAAAAAAAAAAAAAGAAAAATTCCTTTTCTTTTTTCTTAATGTAAACATTCTCTGCGTAAGGTGCAGGGTCTCAGATGTCTGTACAGGAACATGGAAAAGTTTGGGAAAGAGAGCTCCAGAGCCAGAAATGCAGCTGCCCCTTCCACTTCTGAAGCATCACAGACACGGAGAAACGTTCAGCACTCACTTTGTCAACACCTACACAGCAAAAACGCTCCCAGAACTCCGTGGCTAAAAGCATCCCAGCATTGTAACAAAGAGTATTTTCGTATTTTTAATACTTTTCAAAAAAGGATTTTACATTATTTACTAGCAATGGATATACAGGCAGAAGCACATCACACTACAGCAATATTTTATCGAGTTATCAACTGACCTTCACCAAACATTATGCACAGTTTGCTGCCAAGATTCCCTCTTTCCTCTCCTCCCCAAAGCAACTTTCTGTGCAAGGCAAAGAAGAGCTGGGGTTGGTTTGGTTGCTCCAGGGCTGAGGTGTTTTGGTGTTGTTACACCCCAAATTCAGGGTGTTTATTAAAAACCCACCTTATTACACCACCAACTCGCACCGTTTCATTTCCCAAAATACTCCCCAGCTCCAGAGAAGCAAAAGCTTTCAGAAAATGCAGCCCAAGCTGTGTTTTGTGCAGAGGACCCCAAAAAACTGTGATGCACCAAGGTAGGAAGGGACATTTGGGGGGGCTCTGAAGGAGCAGCTGTCACTTGGGTGGGGAATAAAACCCTGAGCATCCTCCTGCAGCACCCCAAATGCACCTGCAGCACACCTGGGGCTTTTTTGGGGCTCCCTGGCCCTGGCAGGCTCTGGGTGTTTGTGCCTCTCTGCCCTTGGAGCTGCTCAGGAGTGTGACTTTCATCAGGTCTTTACTCCTGGCTCAGGCAGAAGTGACAAGAAAGAGTAAAAAATCTGAGCTGTGTCAAACAGAGCTGTTGCTGACAGGGTAAAAAAAGGTGCTCCTGGCATCAGTTCCCAGGCAGAGCTGAGCAGGAATGGCACAGAGGGCTGAGGGGGGCGATTTAAAAAGCCCAGATTGAGTCCTCCTCTCTTGTCTGTGTGTGTGCATTAAAATCCTTTATACCCCTGGCTCTGAGGGTGGGGACAGCATCCCAAGGGCCAAAACCCAGCCAGGGCAGGCTGCCAGCACCCTCCTGCTGCAATCCAGGGGTTATCCATCCTCTCCTGGGGTTATCCAGCCTCTCCTGGGGTTATCCATCCCCTTCTGGGGTTATCCAGCCTCCCCTGGGGTTATCCAGCCTCCCCTGGGGTTATCCATCCTGCCCTGGGGTTATCCAGCCTCTCCTGGGGTGATCCATCCCCTCCTGGGGTGATCCATCCCCTCCTAGGGTTATCCATCCTCCCCTGGGGTTATCCATCCTGCCCTGGGGTGATCCAGCCTCTCCTGGGATTATCCATCCTCCCCTGGGGTTATCCAGCCTCCCCTGGGGTTATCCAGCCTCTCCTGGGGTTATCCATCCTCTCCTGGGCTTATCCATCCTCTCCAGGAGTTACCCATCCTCCAGTGGGATTATCCAGCCTCTCCTGGGGTGATCCATCCTCCCCTGGGGTTACACATCCTCTCCTGGGGTTACCCATCCTCTCCTGGGGTTATCCAGCCTCTCCTGGGGTTATCCAGCCTCTCCTGGGGTTACCCATCCTCCCCTGGGGTTATCCAGCCTCTCCTGGGGTTACCCATCCTCCCCTGGGGTTATCCAGCCTCTCCTGGGGTGATCCATCCTCCCCTGGGGTTATCCAGCCTCTCCTGGGGTGATCCATCCTCCCCTGGGGTTATCCAGCCTCCCCCAGCAGCCTCCAGGCCCCACTGGTGAGCCCCTGGTTGGTGCCACTTCAGCCACTCCCTGCACTCAAATAAACCTCCTTCCCTCAGGGGACATCCCCTGTGCCCCCAAACTCATCCCATACTCCCAGCCTGCTCCCCTGCTCTGGAATCTGCACCAAAGCCCAACTTTTAGGGCAAACTCAAGGCATTTTGAGACACAAATGTTCTCTCAGTGATGTCACAACCTCGGGTTCTATACCCGAGCCCTGTCAGCCTGTGCCTTTACAGCTTGTTACTGATATATTTTTAACATTTATTTTGAAATTTTAAATTCTTTCCTAATAGAAATCTCATAAAATTGTGTTTCTGCAGGGTTCTGTGCTCAGTACTGCTGGCACTTTATAAAGAGAGGGTCAAACTCTTCACTGGCACCTCTAAAAGCATTTTACCATCAAATTCTTTCAGGTTTTGATATGTGATTAAGGAGGGGGAAGGCTGGTAAAGAGAATTTTCATGAACAAAGTCTCTGTTCTACTCAGAACCCACTCACAACGTGGCCTTCAGAGCATCACCTTTTCTCCCTGCCATCAAAGCAATTAATATAAAACACCATCATCTGGAACAGTGCCATAAACCAGAGCCTTTTCCAGCTCAGGCAAAGAAGGAGCAATCCCAGCCCCCACATCTCAAAACCAGCACCTGGCAACAATTGCCTGAATGAAAATAGAAAAAAATTAGAAAAAAAAATAAAAAGGATCCTACAAAAATAAAAAAAAGTGGTGTTTTAGTGTTCACAGCTCCTGGTTTGCTCCTCCTTAACCCATCACAATTTCCCCTCCTTTCAGGAGGGAAATGACACCATAAAGAGCATTTCTCCAGACATATAAATTATGCCTTAAAAGACCATAGTGTCTTCCTGGCATGAAACCATCCTTTGCCCAGAGAAAGCCCAAGAGAGATTTTTTTTTGACTTCTTTATGTAGCAAATATTTCCCCCTCCCCTGGAATGCAAAAAAAGATTTGGCTGCAAAAAACCTCAAGTACAGTAAATGAAATTCGCCTTGAAAAAACTCCACAACAGAAAACTCCTTCTAGGTTAGTATTGATCAGCTCACTTCCACCTTTAAAAATAAAGGGAAAAAAAAAAGAAAAAAGGAAAGAAAAGCAAGTCACTTTGGTGATTATGAGAACAGGGAATTTTCCTTTCTGCAGCTCTGCCACTGCATTTCAGGCATCCTGTACCACGTGGGGCCAGTGGAGCTGTCACAAATCCACTGGTTTGATACAAAATAAGGACGAAAAAAAAGCCGAAGTTTTTTTTTTGGGGTGGGGCGGGAAATGCAAACAAAACGTGGCTCTGTTTCCCAACCATCAATGAAATTCTGCTTCCACCTGCTGGGATGTCCAAGTGACCTCTGCTCATCCTGACTCTGAGTGGATGAGAAACTCCCTCGGAGTTTCTGAGTGCCAGGAATTTGATTTCTATGGAATTACTGAAGGAGCAGAAGTAACAAGTTTCAAATCATCAAGGTAACCCCCCCTCAGTGTTAATTCACAGACGGAAGACAGAAACCAGCAAAAATCTGCTATTCCCATATTAGTAGCACATTTGACTTTGGAGGAAGTGATTTCAGTGATGGCTTAAACCCCAAGCAAACAGAAATCCTGATTAAAAGAGCAGGGCCCTGATCTCCACCAAAGGCAGTGCCAGGCAGGGCCTCGGAGCAGCCACGGTGACACAGAGCAGCTCCAGCTGGGGGAACATCCCCCAGCCCCAAAATACTCTGATTTTTGAGGCTACAAAAGGATTTGTCATCTGCTGAAAGGGCCCCTGTTACATTCTGCAGCCTGGGCAAGGCCAGGGCCACGTGCTGTGCTGCTGAGGACACCCCCAGCTGTCCTAAAAAATCACCACAGCTCCGAGGCTGGCTCCCAGTGACACCCCAAAAGCTGGGAACCGTGTGCTATTGCACCCTCACCACCCTCCATGCTTTGTGCCCTCTGGGGAGCTGCAATCCATGGTAGCTGGGAGGAGCTGCACAGGAACCTGGCCCTGGGATGCTGAGGGACAGAGGGGCCGTGCTGCCCGCTCAGGGCCACAGCTCATGGCTCCCCTGGGCTCCCCTGGGCTCCCCTGAGCACAGCCTCTCCCTGGGCTCTGAGGGAATTCAGCAGGCACAGACTCAGGTGCCCAGGAGCCAGGAAATGGGGGCTGAGTGGGTGTTGGAGCAGGTGAATTATTACAGTACAGTACGTGAGAGGAGACAGGACTGGGTTATTGCCTGAGAGCCAGCAGTGGCACAGGGCTGTGCTGCCACCTTGGAATGTACAAGTGCTCGCTCTGAGCATCGCCTGGAGCTGCCAGAGAGCAAAGCCCAGCCCAGCCCCACTGCCCAGGGCTGGCTGTGCCTCAGCAGAGCCTGGTCACACCCCGAGGGATCCCCGTGACCGGCTCCTTCCTGCAGGAACTGTGTGTGCTGCTGATACGGAACTGGATACATTGATTCGGTTTGAAGTTGGTTTTTTTTAAATAAAAGTGCTCTCTGTTGCTCCGGCCTCATGGATCAGGACACCACTGACAGTTTCAGGATCATTACATAGCTGTATTAAGTGAACAATCTCTTCCCTCCCTCTTTTCCCTTCCCTTCCTTCCTCTGCCCTTGCCCCGTTCCTCCTGCTGTCGTGTTCTAGACAAGATCAGGCAAACCCCAGAGGCCAGGTTACGCTTTTCTGTTTTTGCAGATCTCCATCACAGATGGAATTTTTTGCTGGTCATTTCTTGCAACCCATCCACGAGCAGGACAACCCCAAAAGAAGAGAGGGCAGCGAAAACAAACCCCAACAACAGAGACGCAGGAAAGAAGAATCCATAAACGAGCAGAAAATCAGTTTTCCACCGGGGTGGGATTTGCTAAGGGCTGGCTCACGATGACTTGCACCACGTAGTCCTTTGGGATTTTCAGCTCCTCCAGTTTCATTTTGTCTGCCAGGGGCCTCCCAGAGAAGAACCAGCGCTGGCTGCCCGGTTCCACTCCCTCCACGGCGTGCAGCCGCCGCTTCATGTGGTACACGGTGTCCATGCTGCGCACCAGCAGCTTGAGGTCTTTGCCTGTGGACAGGCGCAGGCGGAGCTGGCACTCGTGCCCGGAATTGGGAGGGGGGTCAGGAATATCCAGAGTCTCCAGGTCACCCTTCTCCTCGATCATGTTGATGGGTGGGGCGAGGCAGTAGACAGGGAGCTGGTAGCGGTTGCCCAGTTCATCGTAACACTCCGTAAGAGCACCTTAAGGAGAGAACAGGGGGAGAATGAGTGGGAATTCCCAGCACATTTAACACTGGAGTGGGCACTCTGGGAGGTTTTACCCTGCTCTTCAATCTCCCAAGAGGTGAGGTCTGAATTTGGCCTTTAAAGGAGCAGATGAAAATCGTCAAAAATCATCAATACCTCATTTTTGCACATGGAAACTTGGGGCTGAGATAAAAACATCCTCTAAAAGCCAAACTTCCCCTCCCTCCAGATAAACCAGGATAAATTTGCAAAGCAGGGAGGAAGGATGAGGATGGGCTCCCGTGTGTCATTTCAAGGAGGAATCATTCAGCAGCAGCGTGGCCAAGGCTCAGGACACTCGAGCACCCAGCAAAGGCCACTTGGACCAATTCCCCCACGCTGACCCCGAGCTGTGAAAATGCAGGAGAGCACTGTGAAAGGAGCATTTTGGAACTTCTCAAACATCCCCAAATTGCTGCAATGGTTTGGTAAAGGCCCCGTGTTTTAGTGAGCACTGCCAGAACAAACAACCACGGCCACCCAGGTCTGTAGCTCCAGCACTGCCCCAGCAGGGATTTTGTATTCCCACAGCAGCTCTGACTCCCACATTCAAAACCCCTGAGTGTCAGGAGGGATTTTTATTTCCCTGAACTCCCTTGGGATAATGTGGAGAACCTGGCTGTGCACACAGGAATTCTGGCACACGCTGAAGCATCAAATAAAAGCTGAGTTTTTCACAGTGTAACTTTATAAAACAGATTCCACTTTATAAAACAGATTTCAGGTACTACCCTGGAAAAGCAGCAGCACATTTTCCATGCTGTTTAAAGAATTCAAGTGTGAGAAGGCTGAAAGCAGAGCCTGGGAAACTGAGGAAGCTGCATCCCAAATCCCTGCAGGAATCCCTTCTCTCTGTGGTTGAACCCCCAGCTTCTCCCTCTCTGCCCTGCTCTGAATTTACCTGTAGAACAAATTTCCACATTTTTGCCCCTAGAGGGGGCACGGTCACTTGCCAAATTACCCATCCTTGTGGAGCTGGGAATGTTTGAAGAGGAGCCAAGTCCTTGAGCTACAGAATATTAAAAAACCTCTTCGACTCTGTTCTGCACACCACAGCCAAGTGCTCCTCGTTACAAACTAAGAGGTTTTTTTAGTTTGAATTTTTATTTTTTGTGCTGACTCTGAGTTGTCTTAAACTTTGCTGTTTGATCAGCAAAATTACCACAATATGAAATTATAACTCAGGGAAATGTGGTGTCACCCAGCCCAGTGTAACAGCAGCATCTTCTGCTGGAAAACTTTTGGACAGAAATCCTCTTTTTTTTAAGGATAATTTGTGTTGGTGGAGACACACAGAGGAAATCAATGAAAAGATCAATGTTTTTTAGGCTTTCTGTTTGTGCAGGTAGCACCAAGGCAGCTGTGCCCTGAGATTTATGAGGGGAAAAAAAAAACAAAAAAGGAAATAAAAATATATAATTACATCAACTCATTACAGTGTTTTACCATTAATGAATTTCAGAGCAAAACAACTTTTATCAAAGCTGTATTGGACCCAAACCCTTTTATGTTCTTTGTCATTTACAGACCCAAGCCTGAAGTTCCCACACTTCAGTTCTGTTTTACAGCGCTCATTTCACTCCTCATCGATTTGCTAAATGGCACAGGACTGAATTCCAGACATACAAACAAGTTTGCTGCTAAAAAAAAAAGCCAAAATCCAAACCTCAACAGCCTTTCAGTGCAGCTAAAGCAGCTCAAATGTCTTCAAAAGCCACGTGTGTTAAGAGAATGCAGCAGCTTTAGAAGAGCACCTCAAAGAGTTAATTTTAAATAACATGGGGGGAGCTTGCTGAGGAATTTTTTCATCATTTATCTCGTTGCCCAGCTGAACTAACATCAAGGTCAGAGCTTATGCTATAAACACTGGATTCCTTAATCATCATCAGATAAGCAATATTAAAACAAATCCTCTCCAACAGCAGCTAACTTGGAGGTCTGTAGCTGCAAAGAAATAAATAAATAGAAAAAAGACACAGCAGAGGAAAGCTGTTGCCAATAAAACCCCACAGTCCCATCCCAGCCTGAGGAATGGCTCACAGCAAACTGGAAATGTAGGAACCAGGGTTGCTGGGTTATGTAGGGTTATTGCAAACCTCACCAGTAACACCAGAGTTTGTTCATCCCAGTGAAAATGTCCCTGTGACTCCCAAGTCCCTTCAGCTGCCAATCAGCAGCTTTAGGAGCAGATATATTGATTAAAGGAGGTGATTATTGAGAGAAGAGACTTTACAGCAGCATCCCCTCCACACCAGAACTCTGCACCTGCTGAAGCTGAGCCACAGCTCCAAGGACAGGAGGTGCTGGGCCTCAACTCCAAAGAATCCCAGGATTATTTCAGCTGGGAAAGCCCTCCCAGCCCATCAAGTCCAAGCTGTGCCCCATCCCCACCTCATCCCCAGCCCAGAGCACTGAGTGCCACCTCCAGCCCTTCCTTGGACACCTCCAGGGATGGGGGCTCCAAACCTCCCTGGGCAGTTCCAAGGCCTGAGCACCCTTTCCATGGGGAAATTCCTGCTGATGTCCACCCTGAGCCTCCCCTGGCCCAGGCTGAGGCCGTTCCCTCTCCTCCTGTCCCTGTTCCCTGGGAGCAGAGCCCGACCCCCCCCGGCTGCCCCCTCCTGTCAGGGACTTGTGCAGAGCCACAAGGTCCCCCCTGAGCTCCTTTTCTCCAGCCTGAGCCCCTTTCCCAGCTGATCCTCACAGGATTTGTGCTCCAGCCCCTCCAGGCACACCCAGCCTGGTCCCCTGCAGCCACCTCAACCCCTCAGGCATCACAACTTGGGGTCAAGTGACCTTTGGGGAGCCTCAGAACCTCCAAGGTGTCACAGACAGGCAGAACATGAGGGGGTGCCTCGGGGGAGCTCAGAAGTGAAGTGATGGCTGAGTTAAGCAGGAGTTAAGTGTGAGGTTGTTTGAAGTGATGAAGGCAAACATGAATTATTGTAGAGGAAGAGAAGAAGTGATGGAATCAGCCCCAGCCACCACAGCAAGGCCAATCCCACCAGCCAGAGGGGAGCTCCTCCCAGAGATACCACAGGAAATCAAACATCCCAACCAGCAAACACTTCCTAATGTTGCTGCTCTACCTGAAAATCCCATTTCTGATCCTTCCTGCAGGACACATCAGCTTGGACCACACTCAGCTGGAAGGGGCACTAAAAGAATATCAAGCTGTTATGAGAAAGCAGAAAACAAGAAATAAAGAAAGATTTTTTTAGGTTTTTCTGTTACTTCCAGCATAGGAAGGACACAGCCTCCTTAAACCAGAGGAGGAAAAAGGCAGCACAGAGGTGCTCAGAGCTGCAGGGAGCAACCATCCCACATCCCAGCTGAGCCTCATTTCCCCTCCCTGCTTCCCTTCCCCAAACCAGAGCAGGTTCAGAGCCAAAGCCTGGGGGGTGAGGTGGTACTTGGGGACTTTTCACTGCTGGATCATCCAAAGAACCCCCTGGAAGGGGCAGATTCCAGGAGGAAAGGAGGGTGGCAGGCAAGAAGATACAATGCAAAAACAACAGCAGATGGGATTATTTTAATATTTCAGAAGTAACACGGGCTTGGAGAGTGAGGAATTCTGGAAAGCAGAGCTTCTTGTTGGTTGTTCTCCAGGTAGGAGACAGCTTGAGAATTTCAGAGGGAAAAATAAGCAGATGTGATCATCAAGCATAAGGAACGGGAACATTTTGAAATTAATTGCCTTGTAAGCCACAAAAAACTTTGGTTTATGAAGATTATTAGGGTATTTCACTGGATTGGGAAGGGAAAACAATAAAATGGACTGGTTAAAATGCTGCTTCCACCCCTTCAAGCAGTTTGGAGTTTGGACTTACTCTTCCTCCTGCAGGACTAACAATTTAGGAAATCTCCATGACAAGAAGGTCAACTTTTGCTGGAGTTATTAAGTCAAGCAAATATGGCCACACTCCCCTAAAAACATGAAAAGTTTTAATGCATTTGAAATGGCATTTTGGCATTTCCTTAAGCTGCACACCATCCTCTTCAGGAAAAGCAGGAAAATTCTTATTTTCTCTTCATAAGGTGCCTTGTACTTTCAGTTTTAGAGCAATTTTGAGAAGCACTGCTCAGAAACAACCATAACTTAAAAACTGAGCAGATTTCCATCTTTTTTTTTTTCCCTTCTCCCCACAGAGATTTGCTGCAGGAAGAGAAATTAAGACAACACAACCCAAAATGTGGCGTTGCAGCGAGACTCAGCTAATTTAAGGAGACTCTCTGTGTATAACACATTTGCCCAAGGAACAGCTGGTTCAGTTGTTTTTCTGACTGAAAATCTCCATTCCAAAGCCAAGCTGAGCCTAGATTGCTGAATAATTTGGGAATAGTGGAGCTTTCACCTGTGGAGTATTGATTTGAACCCAATATAAATCAGTAATGCCTGAAATTCCATAGGAAAACAAAAGGGGTCTCTGGGTCTTACAGCACAGAAATTGCTAAAGAGCAAAGATGAGGCAGAAAAGCTGAATTATCTCTTCATCTTTATTAGCTGCTGATTCCAGGTCAGAGCTGGGAAATCCTAGATTTCATAAGGAAAAAACAAAGATCCCTGTCCTGACATCAGGAGCACGTGGGAGAGGTGGAGGGTGGCTCGAGCAGAACGGGAGCAGTGCTTTGCTCCACTCCCCTCCAAGCAGCCCAGACTGGGAGGAATTCACACCAAAAATCTCTTCCTGACTTAAAAACTTCCCAATTCATCCCTGGAAGTGTCTGAGGCTGCTGTTACCAACGTGGTTTTCCCATTTTCCCTGAGGGAAATGTGTGGGAATACTCATGCCTTGTAGAGAGGACAATAAGGCAGCTACAAGAATTAATGGGGTGGGGGAAATAAATTTGATAATAAACCTCCCCCCGTGCTTCTTCCACACGAAATTTCCATGGATTATGCAAATTTGAACTGCCAGAAAGCTCCTGGACAAAGGTCCAACTTGGATCCTAAGCTCTGCTCTCATCCCAGCCCTCCCTCTGTTACCCCAGCTCCTGCAAGGATGGGGTTTGCAGATAATGAGCACTAAGCATTTAATAATTCTCATTTCCAAAGTGCCTGAAAAACAGCTCTTCCATTATGGGAACATGATGGGTCTGGCTCCATTCCACGCTGGAGAACAACTCCCAGAGGCAGCAGGAGATCCCAGTGCTCCAGGAGCTGCCTGGAGAGCAGGAGCAGCTCATTGCTGCTTGTGGCAACAGGCACCAGACACACAGGGACTGTGCTCAGTGCATCACAGGGGAAAGGGGAAAATAAAGAGACTCTGACATCCTTCCCGACCTCAAGGGTCCTACCCAGCTGCCTTTCCTGCAATCACAGAGTGTTGGGGGTGGAAGGGACCTCTGGAGATCCAGCCCAACCCCCATCCCAGGCAGGGGCACCTGGAGGAGGTGACAGGGACGTGTCCAGGTGGGTTTGGGATGTCTCCAAAAAGGGAATTCCACAACCTCCCATGGAAGCTGTTCCAGGCCTCTGCCACCCTCCACGGAAAGAAGTTTCTCCTCATGTTGTAATACCCAAATAGTACTTTTTTAAAGAGCAAATCCCAGTTGGAGAATCCAGCCAAAGATCCCTCAGGTGTATCTAACTTCAAACTGAGCACAGCTCACCCTAATGCAGGGCAGGATCCTAAATGAACTGGTTGTCCAGAGAAATTGTGGATGCCCCATCCCTGGAAGTGTCCAAGGCCAGGTTGGAAAAAGCTGGGACAGTGGAAAGTCCCTACCCATGGCAGGGGATGGAGTGGGATGAGTTTTGAGGTCCCTTCCAATCCAAATTTTGGGAAAAGCCTGCTGCACACACAGTGTGTGATCAGGCTTGCTGATCCCTTCATCACGGCAGAGCACCAGCATCACTTCATTCATTAGCAGTAATTAACTGGGCTGAAGGTGAAAGATAATTAACACAGTCTCCTAAAACAAATTCATTTCTGCACTGGATGAAGGAGCCACTTTTGCTCAGATTTCAGCCCCAGTTCCCAGGTGTGTATCCCCAAGTGCTGGAATGGGGAGGGAAGAGGGGATGGGACACCCTGGAAAGGGGGGCCCTGAACCAAATCCTTCAAAATTCCTCTTAAAAATCCACACAAATGCCAACAGCAGCAGTGGCAATCCTGCCAGAAGAGCTGGAATCTGTCACCTCACCTCGCTCACCTGATGGAAAAAGAGGGAAAAAGGGACCTACACCAGAAAGCTCCAACCTTGACAGCAGCATAACTTCCACACCCGAGCTAATCCTTCCCTACCTACAGCTTTACTAGAGCTCAGCTACCTCCAGTTTGTGCAGTTCATTGGCTTCCCATTGCTGGGGCTGATAAATAAAGTAATTATGCATTAATGCTCAGTAGTTGTCATGTTAACAACACCATATGTACTGCCACTTCCATATCCCTGTAAAACTTGGATCTAATCTTGCATGGAAGTAACAGCTTCCACGAGATATTCCATCAGGGTTCAAAGATGACAAGTCATTTCACTAATGAAGTATTCATCTACTACTCTGCTTTGCATGTCATGAAAATAGATGCCTGTCTAGACAGGCTTCTTAGATAAAAATGTAAAAATAAAATGGTTGGGAAAAGAGCTCCTCTGCATACCCCCTTCATTTACATTTGCTGTTCTGCCTTACCCAGCTTCTTCAAGGGGCTGGAGGGTTTTGGAGGAGAAAAAGAAAGCAGAATATCATCATCACCTGAGGCTGCACTGCATCCCTCCAAGCACAGCAGTGTTTAAAGGCCCCAGGTCACCTGTTCAGGGTGAAGCTGAACTCAGGTTTACACAAGTTGTCACTGCCTTGGTTACCATTGATTTTTTCAGTCTGCTGTTCCCATAAATCCAGAGTGAACACCTGGCACTGAGCATCCCAAATCCCCTAACTAATGTGGTTCCAATGGAAAACCAAATCAAACAAGGGACAGAGATTTCCTTTTTCTTGCCAGCCACAGACAGACACAGATTTTGTCCCTGGAAGTCTGTAAAGTGCCACCTCCAGCCCCTCCTTGGGCACCTCCAGCGATGGGCACTCCAAACCTCCCTGGGCAGCCCCTGCCAAGGCCTGAGCACCCTTTCCATAGGGAAATTCCTGCTGATGTCCCCCCTGAGCCTGCCCTGGCCCAGGCTGAGGCCGTTCCCTCTCCTCCTGTCCCTGTTCCCTGGGAGCAGAGCCCGACCCCCCCCAGCTCCAAGCTCATTCCAGGGAATTCCAGGCACAGCCTGACCATGACTTGTTGAGAAGTTCAATTAGCAACTGGTGAGCACAGAACTGGAGCTGCTCCACCTCCTGTGCACTCCAGGCAGGGAGCTCAACCTCCAAACAATCCCCTGCCCACCAGTGCCCACTCAAAATGGGAATTTAGACAGTTTAATCCAAGCTCCAAGAGGATCTGGAAGGAAATTTGGGCTGACACAGAACTTAGTAAAGCTCCAGGTACAGCAGCAGCAGCAGCAACCCCTCAGACTGAACACCAAAGCAAACGTTGGCTTTGATGGAGTGTGGAGAACTCTCCCAGCTGTTTGCAAGGACAAGAAGAGGTGGAAAACTCCTAAAATGAAACAATTCTCCCCAGCACCCGCCTGTGTGCAAAAGGGGAGAGAAAGCAAGCACAGAATGACCCAGACAAAGGTTTGCCCCACACCTTTGTTGTGCCTGCTCCCAAACTCGATGTGTCCCTGTGCTGACATTCCAAGACCTGCTAATGAGCCTGGAAATCACTCATTTGCATGCTCAGTCTCCAAGGATCACCAGCAAAAATGTGAAAGGCTCCAGGGAGGTCAAGCAGCCTGACAGGATCCCACATTAGTGCCCACATCCTAAAATAAAACCACAACACAAGGCTGCTCCAAGCTGTGGGGGCGGAGGGGATTAAAGGAGGTCACAGGGGAGATGTGAGGCAGCAGCGTGGCTTTGTTTGCTCCTCACCTCCAAGGTGCTGCTCCTTCAGAGGAAATAAAATAGAAAAAGTAAATAAAAGAAATAAATAAATTCCTGATTAAGCACAAAGGTGGAGGATTGAATGTTGGTGCTGCCTCATGCCCTGAGCATGCAGCAAGCAGAGGCTGCACAGATGGTGAGAGCCCAGGAAGGTTAAAAATTCAAGGCCTTGCTGTAGCTGTGACCTTCTCTAAAAACCTTCCTTGATCACTCAGGAATTATTAAAAGCACCTCGGAGGTTTCATTGTTCCTGTGTAATGCCAAGGATGCTGCAGATAAAGCTACAAACCAAACACTGCTTGCTCTGGGCTGGGCTCAGACGTGGCTCAGCAAAAAAAAGCAAATTCCCACTGAGCTTCTCAGTGATAACTCAGCAAAAAGCAGCTCCCAGCTCCAGGTGCAAGAAAAGCCAGGAAAATTCTTAGAAATAAGGATTTTTCCAGAGGTCAAGCTGTCTGTACCACACCCAGTGAATGACCTGAAGTTATCAGCCTGAGGTATTTATTGAAGGAGGCTGTGGAAGATTTAAAAATACTGAAATACCTCACGAGTGCTGCCCACCCAGGTAGGATTTCCTCAGCCATCACCTGTCCCTAAAATCTTAAAGGGACAATTATGCTGGGGCTCAGACACTTCTAATCATAAACTGTTTTGCCTTGGCTTTGGAGAAAAGTTACCATCTTATTATTTATATTCCTAAAGCCAAACCAGCAGAAGATGCCAAATGTTTTGGCCACAATCAACTGGAGATGATGGAGGAGGAGGAATGGGATGGGCCAGGAGCAGGTGAGACACCCCAGGGCTGCCTGAGCCCCTCATTTACCAACCTGAGGACATCAATTCCTCCAGGAACACCAAATTTCCTGCAAAACACAAATCCAGAAGCCAGCAAAGCCACCCCTGGAGACCCCCATGGAGGATTCTCACTGGAATCTTCAGGGAGGAGCACATTTTAAACTTCATTTCCCTCTTCCATTTTAAACACTTCCTATTTCTTTTCCTCATTTCCCAAGCAGGCAGCAAGGCAAGGTGAAGCTGATACCCAGTTCCCTCACTGTAAGCAGCCAATAATGGAGCAAAAGTCCACTCCTGGGGAATATTTAATAAACCAGACATGTCCTGGCCACTGTCAGATACCACAGGACTATTATTCACTTCAGGCACACCCACTCCTCTCTGGAACATCCACAGCACCCAGATCAACAAGCAGCTTCTGACACGAAGAATTGGAGATGTTCTTTTGCCACCAGGGTTTATTTTGAATATCTCACGGCCAGTTTGGGTTTGTTGCTTTGGTTTTTTGGGTTTGTTTTTTTTTCTTAAAGGAATTAGCTGCAATTTTCTGGTCATGAATTAGTAGTTAAAAAAAAAACAACCAACCAAAAAGAGCATTTCTAAAAAATGTTGCAGTCATCCTCCCCACACCAGCAAACACAAACTGAAACCAAAGACAGGAAACAGAGAGGCAAGAGCTACAGGGGAAGCGATTTGAGGAGAGTCCAAGCAATTATGTTGACAAAGCTCCTCAAAATACCTTTGAAAACACAAGAGCAGAAGTTAAAGATATTTAAGGAACACAACTGGAGGATGGAACCATAAGTGGGGTTTTTATTTGAGAGTTTCTAACCTGCACTTAAATATATAAATATTTCAGCCAGCCACAACTGCTTTGCATCCTGAGGATTCGATTCATTTTCCTTCCACTTGAAGGAAACATGGGGAATTCAGCATCCCTCAAAAAGGATGTTGAGATCTATTCTAAAAAATATTAATCACAGCAGAAACGATGGAAAGCAGCATCTTCACTGGAGGAGGCTTTGAGGAAAGTGATTCTTTCTCAGGGTTAGCAGGGATTTGGTGAAGCACAACACAGCACATCCCTCACCAGAACCACAGCCACTCCCCAAGGGGAATGGGGAATTTGTCCAGGTGTGATGGACACAGAAAATGCCAAGAATCACCGAGGTGAGGGACAGCAGAGGAGGAGGAGCTGCCCCTGTGCCCCAGCAGGCTGAGGGAAGCTGGAGCAGGGCTAATTCCATACCCAGGCACGGAGCACTGGGGCTGGAGGTGAGGATCCCTCATCCAGATGGATGAAAAAGCTGAATGAAAAAGCAATTCCTGGGCACTGAAAGGGGCAGAGCCTTGGGGAGATTCCCCCTCAGAAGGAGGCGCTTTGTGAGGGCAGCTGGAGCGTGGGGCTGCTCTGGGAAAGGGATTCTGGGATGGCTGGAATTTCCTGCTCCAGGGAATGGATTTTGGGATGAGCTGGAGTCCCCTGCTCTGGGAAATGGATTTTGGGATGAGCTGGAGTCCCCTGCTCTGGGAAATGGATTTTGGGATGAGCTGGAGTCCCCTGCTCCGGGAAAGGGATTCTGGAGTCCCCTGCTCTGGGAAATGGATTTTGGGATGAGCTGGAATTCCCTGCTCCAGGGAATGGACTTTGGGATGAGCTGGAATTCCCTGCTCCAGGGAATGGATTTTGGGATGAGCTGGAGTCCCTCACTCTGGGAAATGGATTTTGGGATTTTGGGATGAGCTGGAGTCCCTCATTCTGGGAAATGGATTTTGGGATTTTGGGATGAGCTGGAGTCCCTCATTCTGGGAAATGGATTTTGGGATTTTGGGATGAGCTGGAATTCCCCGCTCTGGGAAATGGATTTTGGGATGAGTTAGAATTCCCGGCTCCAGGGAATGGATTTTGGGATGAGCTGGAGTCCCCTGCTCCAGGGAATGCTCCAGGGATGAGCTGGAGTCCCTCACTCTGGGAAATAGATTCTGGGATGAGCTGGAGTTCCCTGCTCTGGGAAATGGATTTTGGGATGAGCTGGAGTTCCCTGCTCTGGGAAAGGGATTCTGGGATGAGCTGGAGTCCCCTGCTCCAGGAAATGGATTTTGGGATGAGCTGGAGTCCCCTGCTCCAGGGAGTGGATTTTGGGATGAGCTGGAGTCCCCTGCTCCAGGGAGTGGATTTTGGGATGAGCTGGAGTTCCCCACTATGGGAAATGGATTTTGGGGTGAGCTGAAGTCCCTCACTCTGGGAAATGGATTTTGGGATGAGCTGCAATTCCGTGATCTGGGAGATGGATTTTGGGGATGAGCTGGGAATTCCCTGCTCCAGGGAATGGATTTTGGGATGAGCTGGGCTCCCCGCTCTGGGAAATGGATTTTGGGATTTTGGGAAGAGCTGGGCTCCCCGCTGCCTCCAGGAGCCCAGAGGAGCAGGAGCACTCCCTGCAGGGTTTCCTGCCCCCCTGTCCCAGTCCCTGCCCTGCAGAGCGAGGCCGTGCCCACACTGGAACCACCAGGGCAGCCAGAACTGAGGCACCAAGCAGCAGAACTGGGATGCAGCTCCCACCCCTCTCCCAGAGGATCCAAGGGTGCTGTGAGGCAGGAAAGGATGAAACCAGCCTAGGTGCAGGTTTATGAAAGCTTGGCTCAGTGCATTCACTCCCCACTTCAGCCAAGCTAAGCCCACGGAGGGGACTTGACGTCAAGAAAGCTTAAAAATAGACATTGATGTGTAGAAGGAAAAGCAAAATAAAAGCACTCTCCTAATGCACACACGGCCTCAGTGCCAGCAGCAGCTTGGCTGCTTCCTCACAAGACAGCAGCAATTTTGGGTTTTAATCCCTGCCTTTTGGGGTTTTTTGGTTTTTTTTAACTGAAGTAAAAACAAACCAGAAAAACCTTCCCTCCAACTAATAACTGCTGTCTCCTGAGCAGAGTTTAGGCAAAAAAAAAAACCAACCCAAGAAACAACAAACCAGGAGGCTCAGCTGTAAATTTTATGATGTTCACTACAGATTTTAGAGTTTCCTTAAGTTTGATGGCCTGCATTTTCCTCTCAGTGCCACTGCTGATCATACTGACAGACACGCTTTGATAGTCAGACCTCCCAAAGCTTTCATAACTCTGCTGAAATCTAAAATTAGACAGCCACAGTCACCAAAATATCATCCACTCCCCTTTTAAAGGGGCACTCGAGAAAGCTGAGCGAGTATTTGGGATCCTCACAGAAAATCCCACTGTCCAACCCCATTCCACGTGTGTGGAGAGAATGTAACCCATAAAAACCACGATTTTTAATGAGAATTAAAAAGCCTCTTCAGACAAGCAAGCAATTCCTACAGCTTGAATTCCCAGCAATGGATACAGCAATTTTCAGGGATGAGAGGAAGAAAAACCACAAGGACCTCATGGTTTTAGGGGCAGCAGTTCACAGGGGATTCAATTTAAATGCTAAAGATGCCTCAGCAAAAATCACTGGACAGATTCACTCCATCACCAATTCCTCGATTCAACAGGTGAATCCAATATTGGCACCACTCAAAAAGCTCTGTAAAATCACAGAGTTCCACTTCTGAAGCTGCTGAATTTCCAGGAGCCATCCATGAAATGGTCAAAAACCTCCTGTATCATTTTGTGGCAGGTATTTCTGAATGACTGTGCAAATTTAAATATCAATGCTTGGCTTGCTGGGCTGGGAGCACACACTGACAGCTCAGCTGTCAACGTAAAATAAAATAAATGGACTCAATAAATGGAGATTTTCATCAACATAAATAAAAATGGAGTTTTCTACATAGCAAAAGGCAACTTTTTATATTGACTACAACCGGTGAGGGTTAAAAACACCCACATCCCAAAAGTGATGGTGAAGTGCCCATCCCTGGAGGTGTCCAAGGAACAGAGTCCATAGAATTATGTGTGTCTCCTGGAAATTGGGCAGCTCCAGAGGTGGAATTCTGTAATTCTGCTTTTTGTGTGAAGGCAATGTTGGACTAACCTGTGGTGCTGATGAATCTGTGATTGAGAGAACCTGGAGGTGGCACTCAGTGCTCTGGTGATGAGGTGGGGACAGGTCACAGGCTGGACTCGATGGTCTTGGAAGTGTTTTCCAACCAAAATAATTCTGGGATTGTGTGTGATTGAATTAAGAGAGTTTTGCTGGAATTAGGAATTTGTGGGAAACACACCCTGCCTTCCCCACACTGCTGCTCTTGGCTTTGAGGGGGTTTTTTGTGGCTATTTAGGACTTTTTCTAAGCTTTTCTATCGAATATTTCACCCAAGGGGGAAGAAACTGCTCTATTCAGAGTGGGAACATTTCAGAAATGTCCTTTACTTCTCCCCAGCATTGCAGGGAAATATTCCCATCCCCACTTTTCAGCAAATAAAGAGCCAGAGCTGCCAGGCTGCTCCCTGGAAAAGCCACAGGAGCTGTGTTTGAAGGCACAGAAAAGTTGAAAGCTCAGCAGAGAGACCCTTTTATCACTCAAACAGCACTGAAGGAGTTAAACCCCAAAATCCAGAGGATTCTGCAGCAGCAGGTGAAGTGTCCATGCTGGAATTTATTGCCTACAACTGATGAGTGCTAAAAACACCTAAAACAACCCAAAGCTGAGGGGTGGAGTGGCTTTAAGGGTAAAGGGAACCTGAATTTTGTTACCTATTAAAGGTAACCTGCATTTTATGATAACTTCCCCCTGAAGAAATGGAGTTTTTCATCTCCAATTTCTTTTTTAGCAACCAAGCAAAACAACACCAGGTCTGCAAATCTGCAATCTCTGAGACACTGAACCCCAACATCCTGGGAGCTCTGCTGCAGCACATGGAGTGCTCCAGCCTGGAATTTCAGAACTCCACTTCACCCCAGCCAGATTGCAATTAATATTAACGACTTGCAGGCAGAGTTCAGCTCAACATTAACATGATAATAAAATACTACACACTCCAACGTTTCCTGTTTGATAGCTGAGAAGTGTGGAAAACTCTTCTTCATTAAATTTAAATGGACTCATTAATAAAATATGGAGGATGTGCTACTTTAAGACGGGAGGAGAAGAGAAAAAAATATATCTAAATCGGTGATAACGTTATTTCTATTTTTAAATCCATCCCACAGAGTCACCCAAGATAGATGAGAAGTGCTAAGCCCATCCCACAAGCTTATTTATTTATTTAATACTTCTTACATGCTATTTTTACCAGCAGAAGCCAGCAAAAGGCATCCATTAGAAAAATTACACTGGTGAGAGTCTTCCTCACACCAGACAAGTGACAGATCTGGCTGAAAGCAGCCTCAGAAGAGATGAGGGATTTTTTTTTTTTTTTTTCCCTTCCTTTCCTGTAGGATTCGGGAATAAAAAAAAAGCAATTTTATTTTTGCAGCATCAGCTAAGCCCGAGTCTCTATCTGCAAAATCTGTATCTGTCAGTCCTTACTCACTCCCCAGCCCCCTCTCTTCTCACTCCTCCACTTCCTGCAAGGTTTCATTTTCTCAGGAATACGTGGCTTGAACACAGTAGGGACAGTCAAAGGTGGATGTAGGGCTCAGGTCTGGGGTTTTTTTTTTAAGCCTCTTGTTGTACACACAGCAAAGGGATGATGTTGTACACACAGCCCCTGGTGCTGCATGGTTTGCAGACATCCTCTGGGAGAAGACAAAAATCAGTGACAGATCTTTCATTTTTTACACAGACTTAAAGGGATTAATCAAGCAAATGTGGGGTTTTCTTAGGGAAATACTTGGATTCCCATCACTGAGCGCCACCTCCAGCCCTTCCTTGGACACCTCCAGGGATGGGCACTCCAAACCTCCCTGGGCAGTTCCAAGACCTGAGCAGCCTTTCCATGGGGAAATTCCTGCTGATGTCCACCCTGAGCCTCCCCTGGCACAGCCTGAGGCTTCATTTTCATCCAAACTCTGCACAGAAGACAGAACCTGGTCAGGTGAAGAGCTCCAGACAGAAAAATGAGTAGAAAATGTGAGTTTCAGAAGTGCCACTGGTCCCTGGCACGCTCTGGGTGCCCATGCAGAGCCCAGGGCAGGGAGGGAGTGACCACAGCAGCTCCATGGGGAAATCTGATGGAAAATCCACAGGATCTGATCCTACTGCAGACACCAAAGTGGATTTCTTCACAGCTATTTCCCCTTCTTGCCAAATTTTACCCAAAATGAGCTTTTATAAACAAACCCCCAGAGGTTGTTGGTGTCACTCAGAGCAAGGAGAGATTATTTGCTCTACCTGCCTAGAGAAAAGCTCAGGTTGCTGACAAAAGGGTCCATAAAGAAAGGATTTGATTCATAATCTATTCATACCTGGCACTAAATAAAGGATTTGATTCATAATCTACTCATACCTGGCACTAACAACACCCAATGACTGAGGAATATCAGAATTTCTAGAAGCAGCAGCTTTCTCTGGAGTGGGAAGGTCACACTGCCTGGAGAACTGTGCCAACAGCTGATGCACAAAAGGGTCACAATTTTGAATAAAAAGCACGCAATGAAATACAAAAATTCCCAGTAAACTCCACATCCTGGGTAAAAAATCTGAATATTCTCTCTGTTTGGAATTCAGCCTTAAGCCAGGCCTGGCTTGGGCAGCAGAGCCTCTGCTACAGCTTTGATTTCTGAGTTATTTCTGAGATATTCTGAATATTCTGCACGTGGGCCTTACAAAGCAGATTATAACCTGCCAGCAGTAGGCAGGACTCCAAGCAAACTGCTGCAAAAACAAATTTAAAGAGTTCACATCCATTTTTTTCCCCAAATCTGGGAGCCTTGAAACTCCAGTTTACACATCCTGTCTTCTCCTGAGACACACAAGGGGCTCCCCTCTGACCCCAAAGCCAGACTGGAACTTCCAGGCAGGATTAAACTGCTTCAACTTTGCCATTTATTAAAATCCTCCCTCGCAGTTACAAAGCTGTTACACCACTCCAACAAGAGGTAGCACAGCCCTGACGTGCCAAACACCTTCTTTGCATGTTTTGATGCCATAAATTTCATGTTTTCCCCTCAAGTGCTGCTCATCTGTGCTGGTGCAACGTTTCAGCTGAATGCACAACCCAACGCTGCCAAAACAGCTCGTTAATGGGGGCTCATCAAATTCATTAGAGAAATAAAATCCCCTCTTGCTGCTCCTCCTTCCAAATTTTCATTTATTAAGAGAATTATGTTTTTACCAGTCTCATGTATGGTCAAAAACAGACTCAGACCTTCCCAGAGAGGAACTTTCCCACATTAAAGACAATTTTTGAGGGCTGAGCTGCAGCCTGATGTGAGGAAAAGACCCCAGTGAAAGGTAACCTCTATTTTATTTCACCTTCCCCACATATAAATTGAGTTTTCCTGACATCTACAATTTATATTTTAGCAACTCCCTTAGATCTGCAGAAATGCAATCTCTGAGTTATTAATTATTTCCATTTATCTGAATGGTGACTTCAAATGATCAGTAATTTCTTGCCAGCCTCCTCTCACTATTTCTATTAGGAATATGGGGGAATGATTAATTTCAGAGTTATGGAAATAATAGCTTGAAAAAAACTCCCACCCAGCAGAATTCAGAATAACAAAACAAAGGGGAAAGTACCCAAAATAAGAACTTGCAGTTTATCTCACACAGGATCTAACAGCAGACTGCCAGCCCCAAATTTTTGGGAAATTTTTCCAAACTCTTCAGAAGAGAAACTTTAAAAAATCCCCAACGGTTCAAGTGCCAAAGAAACCCATAAAATCAAGAGGGGGAAAAAATAATCGACTTCCTTACAAAGAGAAGCTGGAAATAAAGTTATGAAAATCGTGCCTTGGAGCATCCAGGTGTTTCAAGAGATTACAGCAAGTCCCAAGTGCTGCCCATAAAGATCAAACTCCAACTGTGCATCCCCCATGGACCAGATCATCCATTCCAACTGCAGGAACTCTAAAATAAAAGCACATTTTCCTGGTCCCTCTCTATTTGCTTGGAAACTCCAACCAGGAACACACCCACACTGAAACCCAGCTATTTTACCCCATTCCATCCACTGATTTTCGGGGTTACAAACATCATTATTTTAACCCCTTCCCTTTTTCTGGGAGGCCACATCCTCCTAGAGCTGCACCTACCATGGGGTAGTGTTATGTTTGCACCATCAATGATTGCTTGTGCCAGTTCGTGGTCGTTGCTCTCGAAGGCGTGGGCAGCAGCTTTGAGGGCATCCCAAATCTCCTTGCGGCCCTCGAACGCCGGCGCCGTGTCCCAAAATTCATCCCTCTTACTGCGGAGCTGCCCGTCCGTCATGGGGTAATCGCTCTTCCATTTGGGCTTCTCCTTCTTCAGGGGTTGGTTCCGACCCAGAGCCACTGCAGGGGGACAAAGGGAAAAAGGGGATTCATCAAAAGAACGGCGCAAAATCGGGTTTTGGTTATTTTGTTTAGGATGGACAGAGCTGAGTTTAATTAATCCCAGGTAATTCTCGTTGTTTTTGTTCATCGCCGCCTGAGCGGTGCAGCAAGAGGGGTGTTATTTACATAATGCTCCTTCAAATTCTCATTTATTAAGAGAATTATGATTTTACCAGTCTCTTGCATGGTCAAAAACAGACTCAGAGTCTCCTCAATTTTCCCAAGAGGTCAAAGCCCCGTGGAGCTTAGGAGAAGGGAGGTGATGTGGATGTGGGCCACACAATTGTCCTTTGATATTTTTAATTAGGATCTGACTTTGGTTTGGTGCAAATGTATCCTCCTGCTTGCTGATTTCCCCTGGAAATCCAGGAATCCATCAGGGTTTAAACAGAATTTACCTCCTCCTCAATAAACACAAACCTATTTATTTTGCTCTATCTACAGCAATTTTTGTGTAACGGCCACTTGTTGGTAATCACAGGGGTATAAAGTTGATAGATGAGAACTCCCTGCTCACTTCCCCATCAGTGCCTGGTGTTGGAGCAAGAGATTCCAAGTTCCCAGAGGTTTTAAGGAGACCAAAAACCCACAGGAGGTTAAGCCACACACCCTCAACGTGTGGTTTAACCTTGTTCAATCTGATTCCAAATGACCAAAGAATGCTCAGCTTCCTCTGACAACTCAGGACGGCAGAGTTTATGAACCTGAGGTGTAAGTCATGGAAAAGAGGATTTGGAAAAGAATTCCTGCTGGTGAGGTGACATTGCCAACTGTGCACAGGAATGAGATTTCTTTAGGTTAAAAAACATGGGAGAATATTTTAGGTTGGAAGGAACCTTAAAGATTATCCAGTGCCAACCCCTGCTGTGGGCAGGGGCACCTTCCACTATCCCAGATTGCTCCAAGCCCTGTCCAGCCTTGGACACTGCCAGGGATGGGGCCACACAGCCAAAAATTTCTCCCTAATATCCAATCCAACCCTACTCTCTGGCAGTGGGAAGCCATTCCCTGTGTCCTGTCACTCCATCCCTTGGAGATCCTCCCTCTCCATCTTTCCTGCAGCTCCTTCAGGCACTGCAAGGCCACACTGAGGTCACCCCAAAGCTTCTCCTCTCCAGGCTGAACAACCCCAGCTCTCCCAGCCTTTCCTCCATCCCTCCAATCCCAATGGCCTCCTCTGGAGGATTTGCACAGAGACAAAGTCAGCTCCTAATTAAAAGTAGCAAATGACAATTGCATGGCCCACATCCACCAACCCCAGCTGTTCCTCCATATCCCACGCAGAACCCAACAATAATAAACTTCTGAATCCTTTCAAGTGACCACAAACATTTATTGCTTTTTGTTTCCACGGGATTGCTTCCATTTGCTTTTCAAAGGAGTGCTGACCGTTCAGCAGATTTCAGAGCAGCAAAGCCCAGTGTTTACAAAACACCAAGTTTCCTGGCAGAGCCTGGCTTTTCCCAGTCCAAGGCCCAGCTGAGCACACTCAGCCTGGGAGATGCTGCTGGGGCAGCCTCGAACAATGGGGAGGGAGGCAGCCCTGCACACATTAAACACTGGATATCCTGAAATTGCAAAAACACATGTGGGAAAACACTCCAGCAAGGAATTGTTTCCTTATTATGGCTCAGCAGCCAGAGCATGAAATTTTCAGCCAGACAGAACAGGACAATCTAAGAAATTTGGGTCAGTGGGCATCTTTTTTTTTCCATTCCACTTTAGCTCACATCTGTTTGCACGTGCACTCAATGAATGCTGGCTTCTCCCACAGGGCCCTCTCCTTGTCCCCAAACATGAATTATGGAAGCAGGTTAAAGGCACTTCCCGCAGCCCCACTGCAAATCCAGCAGCCCATTCCTCTCCCTGCTTCCCACCGTGCCCAAGACAGCACCCAGATTTATTGCTGCTCACTCCACAAGAGGCACAGATCCTCACAAGAACTCCCTGGAGATCCCATCTTTCCTACACAGATAGCAGTGATGATAAACCCTGTGATAAATTCTTTTTTTCCTCAAGCTGGAAGGAAGAGTGGTGGAAGAAAGTGACTCTAGAAATGGCTCAAAAGCCAAATCCACTCTCTCAAATTCATCCATCCCAGTACTGAGCCTTTAAACACAACTTGGCTTCAGCACAAGCCAGTATTTCAAAAGGTCCTCAGCGTGTTTATTGTTTATTAGAAGTGCTTCAAGGATCCCCAAAAAGCATTATTTTTCTTCCCTGAAGAAATATTCATCTATTTAGCTGTGTGGATAGATGGGGCAGAAAGGATGCGAGAAACTTGGGACATGTAAAAAAAATCATGTGTAAAAGGGCCCAAATATTTCTCTTTCCAGCCCATGGTTTAGTCACTAAAGCAAAACATGCAAATTTCTACAACCAAACTTTCGGACCACATCAAAGGACTTTCCCTTTTCTCTTAACAAGGCTGATAAAGAAACAAACATCAACAGTCAGAACCACTTTAAAGTATTTAGAGTGTCACTTTTCTATTCCTCACTTTGGAAGGAAATTAGAGCTCAAAAGGAAATGCTGATTTCATTTAAGACCATACACATCAGAGGCACCACCAGCTTGCAAGATCCAGAAGAGAAAGCAGCATCCCCATTAATTTTTCATCTTACATCACTTCGACATGAGTAAGAAATTATTAATACCCTGCTCGAAAGCAGGAATTGTTTTCTAAATGCCAAGAAAGCACGTTCTCTCTGAAGCAATTCTCAAAGTCACCATCTCAGTAGAGGGCAATGGTTGATATTTTTGGCAAGGGATTTATTTAGAAGGGAGTGTGGAAATCAGTGCCAGTCTGCTTTTCAAAATGTAAAAGATCAGCAACGACACCCCAAAATAAGTTAGGTTGTTGTTCCAGCAGCTCAGGTGTGCAGGTGGTGCTGGGCATTGCAGAGAGGGGGAAGAAATTCACAGAACTGAGGTTGGAAAAGCCCTCCCAGCCCACGGAATCCAAGCTGTGCCCCATCCCCACCTTGTTCCCAGCCCAGAGCTCTGAGTGCCACCTCCAGGAATTCCCTGGACACCTCCAAGAATGGGCACTCCAAACCTCCCTGAGCAGCCCCTGCCAGTATCTGCTTGAAAAGGTGGTGATGGATCACAGACTGGACAGAAGCTCTTGGGGCTCTTTTCCAATCGTAATAACTCTGTTTAACACCTCAGAGTGACCCCAAACACAAGCCACGGGCTGCTCCTGTGCCATCTGTAGGACTGAGCAGCATAACCTGTTTTCCCTTCACAGGCACAGTGCTACCCTGGGATCCTCGAGGCAGCCACTCCTGGCTGCCCCACTGAACTCCTGGCAAAGTACAAAGTCTTATTTTTCAGAAGGAAAAATGTATTTCTCCAATCCTTGCAGACTGTTTCATAACCCGAACTGTAAATTTATTTCCCTTCCCCGCAGCTTCCCATCAAAGCAGTGAATCTGTAAGGTTATCTGTGCTCCTTTTGAGTGAGCTTATGCAGATAAACCCAGATATTGAAATCAGTTTCTTAACAGAATGTCAAAAAATGTCTAAGTGGAAGTTCTTTTGAACAGCTGCTGTGTTTGTTACGTCGCTATCACTGTGGGGTATCACTGTGGGTATCACTGTGGGTATCACTGGTGCCTCTTCTGAGAGGAACCAGATGAGCAGGAGCAGCTGCTACCACAAGATTCTGGTATTAAAAGCCAATATCCAGCTACACAATCCATAATTCCTCATTTATACACCCCTGAACTACAGCGCTCCACCATCAAATTGGGAATATTTCAGCCTCAAAGGACTTTCTGTCAAATCAAACACCACAAAGCTCAGCCATGGGACAGCTCAGAGCTCTGGAGAAGGGCAGGATCTCTGCTTTAGGTGTGACCTGGATCTTCCTCCTCTCCAATTTCTGCCCTGCCAGGTAACCCTGAATGAGACCCCACACCTGGAACAGCCCTGAAGCAGCTGAGCTAAAATCCTAATTATTTGTGGAAACACCTCTGCTGTCATCAGCTTTATGTGAGCTTTTCCCTCCCACCCCATTCCTTCAAACATCTTTCACCTATTTCTAAAAATAAAAGTCAGGACGTAAATTTGGCTGTTCAATCCCTGCAAGTGCTCCAAGGGAAAGGCAAATTCCTTCCTTTCCCTTGGAAACACGAGCGTATGCTGCTTGCAGCATTAGTCTTTTACAGCTTTTGTAAAAAGAGGGGAAACTGACCCAATCTGGTGGTGGAAAATTTTCCAAGCATGCAGAACCCACCCAGTGCATGGAAAACCCAGGAGGAGACACCTGGAGTGGACATGCTCCACTTAAGGCTGTTGATCTCCACAGATTCAGCAGCAGCTCATCCTGGAGTTACAACAACAGGGCCTGGCTGTGCTTCCAAATCCCTGCAGATTTGTGGGAAGATGGACACAAAACCACAAAGTGCCAGGGAGGGACACTCCATCAGCGGGACACGAGTTCAGAGCAGATCCAGGCAAATATTTCAAAATCAAAATGCTGAAGTGTTGTAACAGGAGAATCTGGCAAGACCTGTTATTATTTTCTTTCTTTTCTTTGTCTTGATGAAGAAAATATCCAAGAGATGAAGCTGAAGTGGTGAGAGATGGAAAAGATCTGGAGTGAGCTGTGAGGGAAGGAGCAGGAATGCCCAAGAGAAGGATAAAAATCACCACAACAGTCTCTGAGTGGGAATGTCACATTCAGGAGCTGCTGCCAGAGCAAAAGATGGGATTTGAGGGCTGTCCATGGGAAGAGGACAGAAATTATGAAGTGTGAAGGGAGCTGCAGAGGCCAAGGAGGAGAACAGCCAGGTCCTGTTGGGTTTGAAGCTGCAAACACTCACAGCTCCAGCAGGAAAAGGGATATCCACGCAGGAGAAACCTTGGGAACCACCTGAAGGCAGCCAGGAGAAGCTAAGGAAATGTTTTACAAACTGAACCAATGATCAAAACTATTTTCTTTACCTGATTGCTTCCCTGTTGAGGCTCAGCTGCTACCAAAGTATTTTTCTATGATAAATGAAATGCAAATAACGGTTTACTAGCTATAAAATTTCTTTTAGTAATAGTCCCAAGGGCTCCCCTCCCCACAATCACTGAGCAGTTCTCTGCTTCATCAAATGAGTCCCATTTTAAATCCATTTTGCTCCAATTTCCTCATAAGGTATCTTGTAATTTGGTATCAGTATCACACAGCTCATCCTAAACATTTTCTTTGCATCATTCTCTGGTGTAATTCTGAATTACAACGGTGCTTGGAAGAGCCAGGACAAAGGGAAAGTGCAGAAAACCAGGGAAAACAGAGAGGGAGAAAGGGAAAATTCATTGTGTTTAAGTAGCAGACAATATGAATTACATTAAGCAGCATAGGCTTACACAATTTAAATTACATTAAGTAGCACAACATCAGGAAAATGGCAGAATTTTATCTGTTTATTGCTAATTTTCAGTAATTTTATTCTTAAGGTGGCTACATTTTCCAAGGCAAGAAGAGGATTTTGGACAGGAGGTGGCACTGGACAGTCGTAGAAACTTAAAATTAAATATTAGGACAGTTAGGCTTTCCTAACAAGGAAATGAATGAACATTTCTAGGGAGCCTATGTGAGCTTTCCAAATGCTGTGTGTAGATAAACACAGATAGACTGATATAAAGATAATGCTTGAAATGAAGTTTGATGGCTTTTTATGAGATTGCACAGGGTAAAATGAACACTACTTCCCTGGTAGGAATTCAAGCTGTATCCTGAAATAGTTGTGTGCTAAAACACCAGGCCACAGACTCAGAGCAATATTATAAAGGTGTAGCAAAAGGGATTCATTTTGAGCCAAGTAACAAAACTGTGAAGCTTTTCAGAGCAACAAAGCCAGCAGAGACACATCTGCACACAAGAAATAAACCCACCACCCAACCCCTGGGGCAATTTCCAAGGGGAAAGGGGGTGAAGAAAGGAAGAAAACAAACAAAAAAAATCAGATGGAGAGGGAAAGAAGCAGCAGGGCCACGAGGCTGAGCAGCAGCACTTAAAGGCAGGCTGGTGCTCGTGCCAGACACCATGTGCTGGTGCTAAATGATGGATGTGGTGCCTCTGGGGACACGAAGGACCATCAATCACTGGTGCCACCCCAGTGCTGCCAGCCTGGCACCAGGGCTGCACGAGGCACGGCACCAAGCATCGCTCAGAGGAGCAGGGAATCCTTCCCTGTTCCTCCAGGCTCTCCTCAACTCCTATCCAACACCAAAAAATTGCCCAGAAGAGGCTTCAGGGAGTAAAATGGAAGTTCCTCTGGTGATTCCAAGCAGCTCTGGGCAAGTCCTCCCCACACGATTTATCCCTGCCTCTGCCTGCACATTAAATATTCCCTGTGTTAATCCAGAGGCTTCTCAGCATGGGAGAGAAAACATGGGAGGATGAGGGTGTAAGAATGAGCTGGACAAAGAGAAAAACTGACTCTAATTACCAGCTGTTACACTCTATTTTCCATTTCTCCCACCATTTTCAACAGAACTGCAGAAGAAATCAGGAGATTTCCGGGCAGCTCATCGCTCATCACCCCTCAAAGGAGCCGGTGGTGTTGCAGCAAGAAATAAAAGCTTCAGCTTTTGAAATCTGCTCCCTCGGTGGTATTCCAGACCCAGAGATCCCAGCACATCCCAGCACAGGCAGCATCTGCTCAGATGACCCCAGCCCTGCTCTGCACCAGGAGATCCTGAACAGCACAGGAACTGAAACCAGGTCAGTGCATTTTGTCGGACGTGAGGTGCATTCCCAGCCCAGAGCCAGCTGGCAAGGGGAGCATTTAGACTGGATATTGGGAAGGAATTCCTCTCTGTGAGGGTGGGAGGCCCTGGCACAGGGTGCCCAGAGAAGCTGTGGCTGCCCCTGGATCCCTGGCAGTGCCCAAGGCCAGGCTGGACAGGGCTTGGAGCAGCCTGGGACAGTGGAAGGTGTCCCTGCCCTGAACAAGATGATCTTTAAGGTCCCTTCCAACCCAAACCACTCTGTGTTTCTATGACTGTTTTTACAAAAGCTCTGTGGGTACTCCTGAGTCCCACAGAGCACAAGCAGAGGAGTTCTCAATCATCTCGATTAAGCTCCTCTGGGCAGAGTGAGATGTCTCAGGGAGGCAACACCTCTGTGCAGTCACCACATCCTCAGCACTGTGGGAGTTGGGTGCTCCACACAAATACTGGTTCTTATCTTCACCTCTGGGGAGCTTTACCTCGAGCCCAAACAGATGAGAAACGGCTGCAGATGTTGTTTCAGGTTGTTTATTTCTCCTTATCTCTGCCAGCTCTCAGCTCCGGCCGCACATCTGATGCAGCCGAGTCCGAGCGGGCACTGCCCAGTCCTGGGCTGTCCCGGCCTTTTTGTGCCCTTTCCATCATCCAACCATTCTTCACAATGATTTATTAATTACTATTCTATACCAATTCATTTGCACCTATTCTAGACATTCTAGAATTTCTACCTCTTTTTCATTCTACCAATCATTTTGTGCCTTGTGAAAAAGGGGTGACCAGGGATGAGGAAGGAACTCTGCCAGGCAAGGGATGCCCATGTGGCTCTGTGATTGCCCAGCACAGGAATTCTGGAGCCCCAAACTGAGCTTCCCCAGGCAACAGGAGCTGCAGAACAGCGCTCAGCTCAGCCCCAGGCTCCCGGGGAAGTTCACTGCGGTGAAATAGCTCCGGGGGACAGACATTATCAACACAATTACCTGTCAGCACTGTTTACACTGGAATTTAAACTGCTCCTATCTCTGGCAGATGAAATGTTTTCAGCTGGATACAGCACGGGATAAAGATTTACCCATTCCCAACTCGCAGCGTGCAAGCACCAAGACCTTTAATCTGCACCATCTACAGCGCACAACTGGGCTCCCTTTTTAAAAAGCTGTGACAAGGACCATTAAGGAAGCTGTCAGCAACATGAAAAATATTCTGTTTGAGATAGGCTGCAACAAGTACACGTTTCTTGTGACTTCTGCAGCGTGTAGCTTAACCAGAATGCAACTGCAGCGGAGGGCTTGGCACCAGGGCAGCCCCACATGCAAAGCAAGTGCAGCACCGAGCACAAAGAGCTTATCTGAACGGAAAAAAAACCACCCCGGTGCTTTCTGAGGAAGAATGCAACTCAACAACTTCATTTTTAAAGTACTAAAAGCCTTTTTTGTCTCGCTGTCCGTTCTGTTAACAGGAGAATTTTAGACACATCAGATAAAAGTGGAAAGGGTGAATTCCTGAGTGGCCAAGCTGTGCTGGTGCATTGCTGGGACAGGGCACTGCCCACTGCTCCAGGCTCATGTGCAGCACGGATTTATCACCAGGAAACATCCAGTCCCCGCTGCAAACCAACAGCTCAGGCTCACCAATTCCCTTCCTCCTTGATAATGCTCTCCCTCTGACCTCTGCACAGCAAGCAGCTGCATGAACTGCTAATAAGGTGATTTAAGGTTTACTGAGGGCTGACATCACAGAATCACTGAGGCTGGGAAAGACCTCCAAGATCACCAAATGCAAGCTGTGACCAATGCCCACCTTCTCACCAGCCCAGAGCCCTCAGTGCCACCTCCAGACCTTCCTTGGACACCTCCAAGGAAAAGAAGCAGCATCCAAAAACCTTCCAACCCCAAGTGCTTCCCTCACACACTGACAGGCGAGCTCTGTGTGCTTTGAGCAAGGGTTTGGCTCAGCAGGGTTTAAAACAAAGCCTGGCTTTATGCTGGCCGGAGCCATGGGAGCGGTGTGGCCAGCACTGGCCTCTGTCACGTAGCCACAGCCCGGCCACGGGAGGCCACCACAAATTCTGAGCCGGGGAAGTGACACAGGGCCATCTGTGGGACATCTGGGCCGCATTTAACACACCACGAGTGCTTCCAACAGCGGCACAAGTTTCAGGGGAAAAAAGAAAATCATCAGAGGCAGCCTTATCTTTCACCCTGCCAGAATGATAAAAACATATTCGGCTGATGATTTTCTGGAAGCCCTGATGAGGTGTGAGCGTGCTGAAAGCCAGCCAGGACACCCTCCTCAGCAGGCCCTCGGGCAGGGTGTGTTTGAAAATGGGGCTGGAACCTTCTGGAGACCTTGTGGATGATGCCACCAGGGAATTGACTTTATTACAAGTAAACCCAGACTTCATAAAGTCATTGGATGGTTTGGGTTTGAAGGGATCTCGAAACTCATCCCATTCCACATGGGCAGGGACACCTTCCACTACCCCAGGGTGTTCCAAGCCCCAACCACGGGCACTTCCAGGCATGGGGCAGCCACAGCTTCTCTGGGAAATCCATTCCAGGGCCTCCCCACCCTCCCGGGAAAGAATTCCTTCCCAATATCCCATCCATCCCTGCCCTCTGGCAGTGGGAAGCCTTTCCCTGTATCCTGGCACTCCATGCTCTTGTAAAATTCCCTCTCCATCTTTCTCCAGTTGTTCCCCTCAAGTAAAACTGCTCAGGAGGAGCTCAGGAGGCAGCAGAGTTTTCAGGTCCCATCTCAGCACAGCATTTATGGCTTTGCTGCATTAAACCCTTCCAGCAAACCCTGAAATCTGGGTAATTCAAGGTGTAATGCACAGGACAGATGGCCAACTCCATGTTCCCAAGGATTATTTGGCTGGACATGCCACGCTTGCCATGTCACTCCTGCCAGCACAGCAGTCACAAATTCCAGGAGGGAAAGAACAAAAAAAAAAAAGCCTCCAAGTTGGTGACTGTTTTTACAATGACCAATGATTAAATTAGCTTAGTTAAAGGATCTAACACCATGTCTTGAATTTATTCCAGTGTCACAGTTATTGGCAGGGATAAAGTTACACATGAGCCAATTAACTAAATGCACTATTACTGTATCTCAGCTGCTTAAGCTCATCAGTTAATTAAGAGCTCAGTGTAAGCTGAAAATAGGAATCTTACCTGCCACACATCCCAAACATACATTATCTTAATGATTTAATTTTACACTTCCATATTATGTTCCTCACGTGCCTGAGGAAAACTGAAAGGCAAGTGCTTGGTTTAAAGAGAAGTGAAAGTGAAAGTCACCTAAACAAACACAGATTTATTCTAAGAAATTGGATTTCTCACAGTGATACTCGCTGCTTTATTCAGCCCCATTTTACACGGTAGTTTTTCATGGTAAAGTTCACATTTCACACTCAGTTTTGAAACTCAACTCCTCTCTGTTCTCCTGGACAGTCATCCCCCAAGAAACTCCAGCACTCAGGGCTAGATAAAGCTCAGCAGCTGGAATTTGGTGTAGGAACACGTGATCAACCTCTGGGCCATAAGGAATTCCTACCCTTCAAGTACACATTTTGTTAAGAAATCCGTATTTATCCCAGAGTTAGAGACAAGTAATAACAGATAAGGACATCAGTGGATTGCTCAGATAATTAGAAAGCAATCCAAGTTAAATGAAAAACGTCCAAGCCTTTGTTGCAACTTGTAAAAATATCTGGATGTCTGGTACATCCAGGGGAAAAAAAAGAAACCCAAAACAACCCAATTCTGTAAACTGAACAAAACAACCTTAAAACTCCATCCTTTCGAGGCTTTTTTATCTTCCTGTGGATGTACTTGGGGAAAAAATAGCCCTGTTAACAGCCTCTGGTCAAGGATTATTGATGTAATCAGAGAATGGTTTGGGTTGGAAGGGACCTTGAGGGACATCCAGTGCCACCCCCAGCTGGGAGCAAGGACATTGCCACTGTCCCAGGCTGCTCCAAGCTCCATCCAGCCTGCCCTTGGGCACTGCCAGGGATCCAGGGGCAGCCACAGCTTCTCTGGGCACCCTGTGCCAGTGAATCCAACCCTAAGCATTTAAAAACCCCCAAATTAGGAACATAATCAAGACCTCCTCCCAGCAATGCTGAGCACAGACAGCAACTTCTGCTGCTGTCCCTGAGATGGAATGGCCTTGGAGGAAGCACAGGAAACTGCCCTCTTCATTTAAATTGCTGAAATGAAGCGAGATTAAAGCAGCCAGAGCCCTTCCACCTTTAGCAAATTAATCTGATCTCTTTCAGAAGTCCCTGAGCACACGAGGCTTTAGCTCTATTAATGGCCTGAGCGAGGCTTGCTCAGTGTTTCCAACACACAGCAGCCCTTAAGTAACTTCCTTTCCAAGGCAGGGATCACAGAATTTGATTGAAAACGCATTTAATTCTCCACAACTCAGGGCAGGCTGAAAACTGGCAGCACCACAGTGATGCTGGCAATGCTCTGAGTTGTGAGATATCCAGCAAGAGCTGAAGCAGGTCTTGGCCATGGGCTGTGCTTGTCCTTTCTAAAAAGGTCCTCACCATAATGCTCAAGGAGCTTATTTGTCCTGTGTCATCCACTCCCAAGCAAGAGCAGAGCTCTCTGTCAGGCCTGATGCACTTTTCCTACTTTCCCCCATTATTTAAGACACAATTGATGGAATAACAGATTAAATAAGTGTATGAAGGTGCTGGACTTGAAAGCATCTGCTAAAAAAGTTCTGAGGCCAAGCAGAACTCTCCACTTTTAGAGCCCCTTCTCACCCCTGCTCTCCTTTCTGCAAGGGAAAGCAGTTTCCAACTGAAGGAGGAAAAGTTTGACTGGTAATGAGAATTATTTAAAAGAGATTCTTATCTCAGGCATCTGAAAACAAGAGCCCACCTCTCCCATGGTTTTTCAGGGCAGGTATGATGATTTTGTTTAGGTACAGGAACTCCTGAAAGCGTTGGGGAAATAAAACCCCAGACATGGGAACCTGCTGATTGAACTGCAGCAGTGAAAAGAATTCATAAGAATGGCTGGATGCAAGTCCATGGCAAATTCACTAATTACTGTGCTCTAATGAGGAAAGCATGCCCAGGAAATGCTGATTCCACAGCTCTGAACAAAGGCACCTCAAAGCCCAGCCCAGCAGAACTGGGGCCACGTTTCAGAGCTGGCTAAAAGCTGAGGATGAGCAGGAGAAAAATGCACTAGAAAATGTTCCCATGTGAGCAGCATCCACACAGCTCCCCCATTATCATGAAAACTGCCTTTAACACACAATGATCTCTGCTGAAATATCTTGGTAGGAAATGTTCTGTGAGAAAAAAGGCTCCTCATTTATTAACCTTCAACACAAACCAGCAAAAGTTGGAAAGTTTCAAAACACAGGAAAAGAAATGGTGCAGATCCCTAAACCTGAATTGTATGGCAAGAGTTCCCTCAGCTGGAAGAAATCCCCTGATTAATTCATAATAACGAAATGAGACATGTGAAAGAAGGAAGGGTGAATGCAGTGAGCAGAGAGAAATGCACTTTATCAATGGAAGATGAATTCAGCCTGGAAATTTGGCAGGCAGAGCAATCAGATAGCGACAGAATCCTTGAGTAGGCAAACCTGGAAAGAGTTTCAAGACAAGATTAGATCAGTTGGTGGAATTTCTAAGACAGAATATTCTGTTTGACACAGCACTGAAGCAGAGATACGGAAACCTTTGCCGGCCTGGACTTTGCAGAACTTTGTTTGAAGCTGAATTGTCACTAATTAATAAAACTAACAGGCTTGATTATCAGATCAGGATCTCAGCATCCCTCTGGACAGAGTTGCCCAGAGATGTTAAAGCAGGACACTGGCAGGAACCAAAATGCTTCCTTCCCCCACCCCCAAATATCTACAATATTTCCCTAACTAATGTGAGCTCAATGCAAATGATTAACTCTTGGTAATAAGCTTCCCACCACAGTAAGATAAAATGCTAATGTTGTTCCTTCTCCAATCCTGCAGCACACCAAGCATCAGAAAAAAACATGATCAGAGTCAGAAAGAATTGCAGTTGCATTCCTAAGATAAAACACCTTCTTTGGGATGGATAGAACAGGAAAAATTAATTTCATAAAAGAACCCAAAGCAGTATTGTGAAGAAGTTGTGGTAGGCACCAATTTAAATAAGTTTACTTAAAAATTCTTGAGGAAAAGTTGCTCCCTGAGAACTGATCGTGACTGATGCAGGGATGGCTGAAGGCTGGGAACGGGGAGTGTTTAGAGCCCACCCACTGCTGTCATGTTAAGGATTAAAAAAGAGAAATTTGGGTTCCTATCTAAGTGGGTGATTGTGTTTTCCCCACTGCTGGGGACCAACACTCCACAAACCAGCAGATTATTTCAATTTTCAAGCTGCCAGAGTGACAATTTAATCAAAAGCCATCACTTCTCCTCCTCACCTTAAACCTCATTCCTACAACACCAATATTTAGGAGACTTAGAAAGGGCTCAAAACTTCCCAGGGAGAGAAAGCACACACAGCCCTTGAGATTCACCTCTAACACCAGCTGAGAAGAACCTGTTCCCTTTTCTAAAGCTTTGTGTTATTTAGGAGAAGAAAAGGATACCCCAAATAGAGTTCAAGTGTTTTTAGAGGTTTACAGGAAAATAATCTCTGCCTACACTGCTTCAGAAAGTCTCTATTACGAGGCAGAGCTCAAGAAGGAAAAGATTATTTACAAGGAAAGGATTTTTATTCTGGTACTGCCTTGTAACACCAAACCACAACAGCCACACTCACTTGTTCTGACAATGCTGCTGCTCCTTTTTTCTTCCCAGACGCCAGACTAAAATCGTGTATTCCCTGTTCTATTTTGCACGAGTTTCAGATAAAGCCCAAACCCGTGCCTGTAGTATTTTTGGAGCTCTTTTAGTGCTGTATTATCAGCAGAGCAGCTGGATGCACACAAGGAATGTGATTTTTTGGGATGCACTAAGGCAGCAATGGGATTTTGCTGTAATATCCATGCTGGGCCATCCAATGTGTGACTGACTGGAAGTGTGTGACTTCAGTCAAGCAATAATCATGTGGTTTTCTGGTGAAATTCAAGCTTTTTTGGCACCAGAACTACTTTTAGATCTGGCTAAACACACAATGGAGATCTGTGGATGTGAAAAACACACAACTGAGTGAGACAACTCCTCTCAAATGAGCATTTAAACCTGTCTCAGGATAATATCCAATATTGATCAGCACTTCACAGAAGGTATTTCTGTTCTAGAAGCAGTTGTATTTATAGCAACCCATGTGCTTTCAACGAACTTCCGTGGGCACAGAGCAAAAAAAAAATAAAATCACCAAAAAAAAAAAATCAGTCTGCTACATGTTCCACTGAGCCAAGCCATCAACACACAGCTCACAAGTGAAATCCAACTCTTAAAAAAAATAAAGTTTAAATAGCTCTGTGACAGCTTTCCTCTTCTTCAGGCCTCCAAGTGCTCCCCCTCAGCTGGGACCTGTGATTTCCCACCCGTTCCAGGAGCAGGTTTGCTCACCCCGGGCACTGGGAGGATGGAAATGCCCAGGGCAAGGGAGCCATTGGCTCAGCCTCACATCCCAGGCAAATCTGGGAATGCTTCTCCTTGGAAGTGGGAAGCACTGAGCTTCAGCTGAACGTGTTTGACTCCTGCTGCTACCAAATCTATCCTCCTTGGGGATACATCCAGCCAGGGAAACTGCATCCAACCTTCGTGCTTTCCAAGCTACGCCACACTCTGCTTCCCAAAAACACTTCCCAAAACCACTTCCCAACTGCTCCTTCCCGTGTCTTCTTGCCCTGGGGAGTGGTAACAAGCTGGGAGCAGCCAGAGCTGCGCTGCCTAGAAATGGGATTTGTATCTGCACCAAAAAAATATCTAAAAATACGTTTGCATGTTCAAAGATTTGAGTGTCTCCTTCCCACCTGCAGCGTGTCCCCTCTGAGGGGCAGGGAGGCAGAGCAAGGGCTCCAGAGGCTCAGGAACATTTGGAAGCTCAATATTCTGCATCAAACACACTCTTCTGACATACCCAGCTTCTGTGAGCACCAGAGAGGGAGAAAAACACATCCAAACCCACTCTGAAGGCACGAATCCAGCGTGTGTGACACAGGCAGTGCTTGGTGACAGCTCTTCCAGGAAACGCTTTGTGCACTCCGTGCATGGGAATTAGCAATTTCTCCTGAAATCATTTCCCTTTTCTCCAGCCAGCCATTATCCTGGGCTTGCTGATGCTCTGCTGCAGGCTCAGGTGCTCCCACAGCAGCGTGGGGCCAAAGAAAACAATTGGTGGAGAGGAGAAAATGGCATTTGGCAGATGCAGGTGCCCTCTGCTATTTCGTGGGTGCTCTTTTACAAAGAGACTGTATTTACCCACACGGGCAGGAAATCACAGGAGATGAGAGTTCTGTGGCAGGGAAATAAAGCAACAAAGTAAATGCCACGGAGAGATTCTTCTGCTGAATCCATAGTGCCCTTCATCACAGCATGGGAGCAGACATGGAGCTTCACGACTGAATTTTAAAAATAGAAAGGTAACAAGCTTCCCATCCCAAAGTGCTGTGCTCTGCTTCCGATGCCATTTCAGGCCCTGGGAGTGCTCTCAAAGAGCACACAGCTCCTCTGGGAAAAGGTGAAAACTGCCTTCCTCCATAATCTGTTGTCTGAACTAAGAGAATTATTTATAGTTGCTACATTTATTATACATTATTATAAACTGGAAGCTGTTACGAGCTATAAAATGTTTATTATTTCAGGGGGATGAAAAGTAATTTATTTATAGAAAAGTGCTGGTAATGTTAGGCTGAATTTATATGTTTTCAGAGTGAACTTTCCCTATTAAACATGTGCAGAGAAACGGTGCAATCCTGGGCTCTGTGTGATCCATTTTCCCATTTCAGCCTCTCATTTTTTCCCCCTGGGCAGTACCTGCTCTTGCTGCAAACGACTGAAGCATTTTTCACTACCATTTGTGAAGTGCCTCTGCTTTCATGCTGGAGAATGTGGGGGAAAACCACATGACAGATCATGCAGAAACTCCCCAAATCCCCTCCCTTCCACCTAATCTGCAGCACAGGGATGTCTTTATACACACACACACATATATATATAGACAGACATGTAAAATCCTCCAGCACATCTGAGATTCTCCAGAAGCGAAAAATCGGCGCTTCAGAACTGTGCCCATCTCCTCCCACAAATGGCTTTCAAGCAGGGCTTTGAATTTTCCTTTTTAAATCCTGTTCACTGAGGAGAGGGGGAGATGGGAAGGGAAAAGGACACTGAGAAAAGGCTGAAGGGAGGAGCTGCTAAAACTGCTCTAATCCACAATCCCAGCAGCAAGGATCCCCACAAGGATTTCTGCTTTTAGGGAGGACAATTTCCAAATGTTTTCCATGAGGCCTGAGAGGTCAACTGGATGTGGAGCAGCTCCTGCAAATTGATAGCATCCCATAATTGCTCCTGCATTTATTACCTGCAGAACCTGCAGTGCCCTTGCATTTCCCAGTGCTGGGAAGTCTCAGGATGAGACTGATGGCATTTTAAATATTTAAGGTAGTCTAAGAAACTTCAGCCTCGTTCAGCATTTAAGAGAGTTTTTAATTTACTCCTCAGGTGGAGACCAGAACAAAAACACCTCATGCAGTTTGTTCTGCCCAATCTTTTGTCCAGCTCACATTTGCATTAATCTGAGTGTGCCAGGGTCAGCACAAGGCAGCAAATGCAAAATTCAGGTTCCAGCTGAGCCATTACTAAACCACAAGAGGCATTTTCCCTGCACACAGGTCCAACAGTGCAGCACCAGCTGCCATCCTGTGCTTAGAGGTGTTTTCCACACCCAGTGCCACGAGCATTCCTGCTCCTGTGGGATGCAGCCCTGCAGGATGCTTTGGATCCTTCACCTCTCCTGATATCCATAACTCAGTCTGGAACATGGAATTACACTGCAAACACAACCCCCACGTGAAGGGAAACCTCTTTGTTTTCTTAAAAAACAAGAAAACAAACCAACCAACCAACAACAAAAAATCCCTAACAAAACTGACACTTTATTTAATTCCTAAGTCGTGGAACATTTCTGTTTTTTCACCTCTAAATTGCCAGACAACACAGAGGCAGCAGATGAAACTGAAAACCTCAGAGTGCAAGAAAAGTGTTTTATCTGACAGTCAGGAACCAGGGCAGTGACTCCAACTTTTTTATTCCTCAACAGAACAGGTCACCCCATACCTTTCCCTCCTGATTTTGGGTGATTGAACCTCACCACTCACAATGTGACTCTTGCAAAAGAAGGCAGAGCTTCCAGTAAACCCCACAAACCTCCAGCACAAAGGAAAGGTGAAGGTGAACCAAAGGATCCTCTCTGGTTGGGCACCCACAGCCAGGAGATGCCCCATGGACACCTCCCTGCTCCATCCTGGCTGCTGGGATGCACAAATTCCCCGAAAAAACACTTTTCCCTTCCCCAGACAGGGAAGGAAAAACCTCCTGGCCACACACTCAGTGGTGCCTCTGCTCAGGGAACGGCCCCTGGAAGGAAAAACAAGCAATTCCCATATTTACTGAAGTTGGGAGAGCCAGGCTGTGGGAACACTGGGATCCAGATTCTCCACAGGACAGGACAAATCTTGCAGCAGCCACCCACAAAAAGTCATTTGGAATCTGGTGGGAAAGAATTGGGAGGATCCAGAAGCACCCACCAGCCAACACATCACACTTTCCTGTAGCAATCTGGGCAAAATAGCCCGAATTTTTAAAAAATTAGGATTAAGAGAAAAAACCCAGCTGAAATACTTGCATCAAAGGAGGCTGAATTTTAAGGCAGCCAAAGCCAAGGTGGCAAACTGAAAAGAATTTGTTTAAATGTCTATCAGACATTTATACAGAGTCTAGAAAAGAGGATGAAGGTGATTGTTACATCACACCCTCAATTACCACAGTCCTGTTTTGCTGATAAAGCAGCAAAAACCCATTTATATTCCCTTCTCAATTATGGTCACTTGGTCACAAGTTTTCCACACAATTAAATTCTTTCTTTTTTAGAGGTAACCAGAGCAACTAGGCCAACTTGACCCTTCTTTGTACCTGCAAGAAAACTCACAGGAATTTGCAAGACTTAACTGCAAGGCAAATCTGTATTTCAGGCTTCAACTGTTTTATAATTTGTGACTCATAAATTATATTATTCAACATTCACATGAAAAATAATAGCTATCATATTACTTGCTGCAATGAGAGTGGATGGCTGCTTTGTAGAGTTTATTCAAACTGGCAACTAATAATATTTCCCATTTGTCAAAAATCTCCAAAGTACAATGACTGTTCAATTTATTGCATTTAACATTCAGTGAAGGAGGATGTTGTTGTTTTCAACACTGCAATCCCAAACAGAGAAATTAAAATAAATCACTTCAATCTAGAAGCCAAACAAACAATTACATGGAGGAACCAGCCAAAAAGGAAATCAAACAGCTTCATTTGCCAGCCCTTATTAACAGCAAAAATAACACCTTATTTCGCTTTCTGAGAGCTCCTTGTTATCACCTGGAAAACAAAACCAAGTCTAGAATTTACAAATGAAAAGTGTCACAGCATCAGAATGACAAGCCAGGAGATGAATACTTGGGATTGAATTATCAGGGCTTGTCAGCACTAATTCCCAGCTCCAAATAATCCCCGGGAGGCTGTGGGTGCCCAGCCCTTAGGACACAGAGTTATTAAAGGCTACTTTTATTCCAAAGCCCTGATAAAACCCACATATTTCCCACATTTTGTGGAAATCACAGACTCCTTGAGACTGGAAAAGACCTTTAGGATCGTTGTTAACCCTCTAAACCATGGCCCCCAGTGCTCCATCCACACACCCCATAAACACATCAGGGATGGAGCAGGGAGGATTTGGAGCAAGTTTCAGAACCTTGCTAAGCTTTTTTCATTATTCCATTAAAAAAACCCCAAAAAAACCAAACCACACCACACAAAACACCCCCACAGTGGGACCTAACAGCAAAAGCCAGCTCTGATTCATTAATATTTTTGCCATAAGACATCCAGCCCTGCATTCCAGACCAGCAGGAACTACCTGAAATCCAGAGGTGCCTCCTTCAGATGGCAGTGGAAGCCCAGCCAGGCTCTTCCTGAACGAAAAACCATCACAGCCTGCACCCAGCATCTCCAACCCACCCCAAAATCCCTCTGGGACACTCTTTGTAAGCTCCACTACAAAAGGGAGGCACCAAATGCTCTTAAGGGCTCAGTCAGGAGCTGCTTGTTGAACCCCCCGGTGCCAGGCAGGCAGAGCCCCACTGCATCAGTGCCATTGTGAGCAACAAATCTCACTGCTTAATATGCAAATTCCCCTGGTCAGCGTTGCAGAGAGCAGCACCATGAAAGCAGTGATTGTGACTCCCAATTAGCCATGTGACATGCAGCCCTGCACAGCACCTCAAGGAAAACATTTCAGGAGCTGTTGTCCAGTTGCTGAGAGCAGAGGTGGAGCACAAACATTTGCTTTTCTCCCCGGGTTAATGAAGCCTCAGCACCGCCTCCAACTCCACACGGGAGGAACTGATGGTTTGAATAATCTCCCATTCTGGCAGCCCTATTTCCACTTGGCCCCGTTCTCGCTGCTGGGTGATGGGGGCAGCAGGAAAGAAGACAAATTTCAAACAGAATCAGCATCTTTGCTCCCAAGGAAGGGCGATAAGAACCGCAGCAGGCAGGCGAGCATCGCGTCAAGGAGAGCTCAGCAGCAATCAGACAGCTGCAGCCAAAAGCCTTAATCTGGAATGACTTGTGCTTCCAGACACTGTATTCCCTGCTTTTCCCTCATCCCACACAAGGAGCTGTCTCACTGAACTTCAGCAGGTAAGACAAAGTCATGTGCAACTCCTGAGAAGGGTCAGAGTCTGCCACGAGAGAATGAACAGGTTCCTCCTTTCCCTCCTCGCTGCTCCCCTCGGAAGAGAGGAAAGAAATAAATTGAGGAGCTCTCCAGGAAGGACTGGCCTGTGGGGATGGCAGCTGGCACAGCTCTCCTGACTTTGCTCCACTGAACATCCCTGATGTACAGGTACGAGGGCAGAGTTTTCCAGCAGTTAATTCCAAGCCCAAAGTTCTTCCAAAAACACAAGTGAAGAGGTCACACAGCCTGGAAGCGGCTGGAGAACAGCTATTTCTTCCCTGGTCTCACCATCCTGCAGGAACTCTGTCACCTCTGACAGGGAACAGATGGAAAAGATGTGGTGCTGGGCTCCTGAAACCTTGGAATTTTGGTGGGAGACAGCTGAGCTAAAGGGGTGAAGTGGGGAAAACCTGTCTATAAATCAGTTAATGATCACCTTTTATCCTCCTTTAATGAGCCCCCAATAAATCCCCCCAGGACACCCAGCACAGTTTGGCTCTGCTGGGCTACAACACAGCGAGCATCGAGACAGGAACTTTTCCTGCCTATGCCAACCAACATCCTGGTGAAATGAGAACTTGTTAAAAAAGAGCAGTGCTAATGAAACAGCTGGTACCAATCTGCAAAGGCCATTTCATTTCCAGCCCGATGGGCAGAGCAGCATCTGTTAAATTCTTGGTGAGGAACAGCCTCCTCCTGCTCCGGTCAGTGCAAACAGAAGCCTGCAATAAGCTGGGCTTTTGATTAGCTCCATCTCACACATGCAGACACACCTGAGGATACACAACAGCTCTCCTGACACACACAGGCATCCTGACCTTGAAAAATGCCCAGAGTAAGAGACAAAGGAAGCACACGTGGCCAGGACATGCCGTCAGCTCTGCTGAGCTGCACACGAGTAACGGGAAGTGCCGGCCATGGACAAAAACACGGAGGAGAATACAGGGATGTGACAAATCCTCCTCTCCACTCCAATAACACAATTGAGCACGATTTTGCCACTCCCCACTGCCCTGTAATAAATTGAAACTGGGATGAATCAGACTCGAGATCTGGCTCCTGCTTTCAGCCAGCATCGCACGTGGCCGTCGCTGTCTGATCGATCTCTTGGGCACTCCCAGTTCTCCAGGAAACTTCTCCATTCTGGGGAAAAGACAAAGCCTCTCCAAAATAAGTCCATCACTGGCAAGTTAGAATCATCATGTTTCTGTTCCAAAACACCTTCCTAGGATGGAGAAATGTTTTGGCCCTGCTCGCTGACAGCAATTTGAAAGCGAATGTAGCGCGTTAGGTCACAACCCCGGAGCTGGAGGAAATGAGCCTCACTTGGGGAACAGGAAAAAGTCATCTTTCTGCACAGGTCTAGACTCCAAATCGTGTTCACTTGTGCTTCAGCTGGTTCATTGGCTGATGCCTCCAGACAGAAGCTCCCTTGAGAGAGCAAGTCAGGTTTCATGCTTGGCGAGGGCACGCTGGCAGAATTTGTAAAGCTCTGACTCGGCGCAGGCTGGACTTTGACATCTGGGGAGTCACGTTTAGAGAAGATACTCAGAGCTTCTTCCAGCTTAACCTACCCTCCCTTCCTTCCTTGTGGAGCGGCAGGAACAGATATGTAGCATTACAAAACAGCCTATTGCACACTGGAGCTGATTGTTTAAGACAGTCCTAAGAAGCTCATAATTCAAGCGAAATTTCAGCGCTTCTCACTTCGGCGAGACAACCTTAAGGAACATTACCCTGAGAGCATGAATCAACACGAGCCAGCTGACACGAATTTCACATCTTTTACATCTTGAGAGCCCAGCTGCTGCTGTAATGCACAGGCACAATGGGTTATTTAACCCCACAGCAGCAGTGCCGTGCCCCGGGAGCACCAGGCAGGGACACAGAAAGCCTGGATGGAGCCTGCCCACCTCACACACTGCTCTGGGGTGTGCAATCTATTCCACAATATCACCCAAACCCTGATAATGTGCCTCTCCTATCTCATTCATTCGATATCACAGGTGAGATAAGAGCAAGGAAATTAAACCCAGCCTATTTCTGTGACATGATCTCACCCTCATAACGCCTAGCTACTAAAGCACATCTCAGGGAGAGCACCAGTGGAGCTTTTAATGCTGTTTTTTGGTCAAGATTTTGGGGTATGTGATGATTCCTGCCATTCCTTCTCTTTGACTGGTCCATTCCACTCAGCACTCTTTCCACTGGTTTACTTTCACTGGTAAAAGCAGATTTTTGCTGGCTGGTAAATCTGCTTAGTACAGATGCATTTTAGGTAACTCACTTCTTCCCTTTTTATTAATAGGGTAAGGAAGACTCGTACTACTCAAAGCTATAAAATTCCATTTAATGACACCAATGTGATTAAATCCACGGGAGGTTGTGGAGTCTCCCTCTCTGGAGACATTCCAAACCCACCTGGATGTGTCCCTGCATCACCTGCTCTGGGTGACCCTACCTTGGTAGTGGGGTTGGACTGGATGATCTCCAGAGGTCCTTCCCAACCCCAGCTATTCCGGGATTCTGTGAAATCCCACATAGTTCTTAGCAGCTGGAATTCTGGTATTTCCATGATCTCTGTATCTGGCATTAATCAGCAGATGGTTGGTTCAGACACGACTCCAAGTGCTGCATATTTTTACATTACGGAATGACAGCAGAGTCACTGATAGAAACAACACCCATCAGCTGGGACATCCGAAATAAAACCAGACTGATAAGTAACATTCTGTAAGACATGGGGGAACACACAGACCTGGGTCAGAAATTCTCCTCCTGCAATCTGCGGACCCTGCATGTGTGAGCACTACTTATAAGCCAAGTGTCCTGTTGGTAGGCTGACTTAAAATGCCTATAAAACACACACAGCTCAGCTGGCGAGCACCAGGGCTCCACAAACCTGAGAGCGTTAAAAAAGCAATCGTTCAGGCATTTAGCTGGAGAAAAACCACGGGGGGAAAGGCTGCTGACACTGCAGCAGTGTTCGCACACCGGCTTTGCTCCGGGGTGCGCTGGCACACGAGGGGCAGAGACCGCGCCGCTCCAGCATCCCGGGAATCGCTCCCTGCGCACGGCTGCGGCTGGAGCAAAGCACCTCTCTCGGCCGAAAAACAATCCCCGGCCCCGCAGCAGCGCCAGCATCTCAGCGAGCTGAGGAATCATTTCCCGCACGCCGCAAGGAGCGGAGCCCGAGGAAAACAAACTTCGGGAGCCCCGGGCAGGCCCTTTCCCCAGCCTGGCTTGATTTCAGCAGGGGCCGCGGCTCGGAGGCTCCCGGCAGTGCCCAGGGACACGGAGCCGGCAGCGCTGCCCGGCACTGCCCAGCGGCAGAAGCCCCGCAGGAACGCCCGGCACAGCCCCCGGGCCGCGCTGCTGGGGCGGGGGCAGCGCCCGTGGGGCAGCGCCCGCCCGGCCCCGCCGCCCCGGCAAAGTTCGGGCGGATCCGGGGGAGAAGCCGGGGGATGATCCGGGGGATGATCCGGGGCAGAGCCGGGGCACGGGCGGACGCGGCGCCCCGAGGCCGGCGGAGGCAGCGCGGCTCCCCCGCCCGCCGCAGGCCCCGGCCCGCAGCGCCCGCCCCGGGGTCCCCCAGCAGCGCGGCCCCCCCCGGCCCGGCGCCGCCGCTCACCTCCGGTGCCGTCCGAGTTCTCGTTGAGGCTGCCCGAGGAGTCGTGGTGGGAGCCCACACACCCGCCCATGGGGCCCGCAGACCCGCCGCCGAGCCGCCCCCCGCCCCCCTCCCCTGCACCGAGCTCCGCCGCCGGCCGGGCAGGCGCGATGGCTCCGGAGCCGCCTCCCCGCTCCGCAACGCCGCCCCCGGGGCGCGGCCTCGGCCCGGAGCCCGGAGCCCGGCCCCGCCCGCGGCCGCGGGACCGCCCCGCATCGGCACCGGCACCGGGACCGCCCCGCATCGGCACCGGGACCGGCCCACGGTACCGGCACCGGGATCGGCACCGCACCGGGACCGCCCCGCATCGGCACCGGCACCGCACCGGCACCGGCACCGGGATCGGCACAAGGACCGCCCCACGGCACCGGTACCGGCACCGGGACCGCCCCGCATCGGCACCGGCACCGCACAGGGACCGGCACAGGCACCGCACAGGGACCGGGACCGCGTCCGGCACCGCACAGGGACCGGCACAGGGATCGGGACCGAGACCGGGACCGCACAGGGACAGGGACCGGCACCGCCTCCGGCCCGCGGGACCGCCCCACACCGGCACCGCACAGGGACCGGCACCGGGACCGCCCCGACACCGATACCGGGACCGGGACCACCCCGGGACCGGCTCCCAGGACCGGGACCGTCCCGGGACCACCCCAGCACCGGCAGCGGGACCGGGGCCACCCCCGCTCCCCCGTGCCGGGAGGGTCCCCGCGGCCGTGCGGGCCGGGCTGTGCTCGTTCTCTCCTCCCTCTGGAGCCCGCGGCTCCCCTGCGCTCTGCTGTGCTCTGCCCCATCCCTGGAGTTCGAGGATGGAGCTCTGAGCATCCCGCTCTAGCGCAAGGTGTCCCTGCCCATGGAATGAGGTGATCCATGAGGTCCCTCCCAACACAAACCGTTCTGTGGTTCTGTGATTTGTCCCTGCGCACCAAGAGAAAGTCAGAGATAAATCTCTGCCCCGCTACGCAGCCACCCACCCCGGTGTTATCAGGCTGCCAGTTTGAAATAAAAGCTAAGCAAACTCGGTGCTTTTTGGTCAATCTGACCAAGCAGGCTTCAGTTCTCTGAAAAGTCCGACTTTTGTGCTCTTAATGCCCAGCCGGGTTATCTCACTTCGGCAGCAATCCCGCCCTGGCATCGGGCAGTTACAGTTCCTACACTATCAGATGCACTGGAGCTCCTTGGAATATTCAGCAATAAGTCAGAACTCTGAAAAATGGGAGCAGACAGTGCAAAAAATAAAGCCTGGTAACAGACTGTGCTCTGGGTTCCCCACACTTTCTGCTATACACGGCAGCTTCATGTGCTCGTACACAGAGCAGCACAAAACAAAACTCAAGCTGAGCATATTTTTCCTCCATAAAGATGACATTGCAAATGTGTTTTTGGAATTAAAATAGCATGGCTGTTTGTAGAGTTTCTAGTCACCACAGTGAAAAGAACTGATGGACAAAGGCGTTTTTCTGCCATTAATTTCCCTACATAATCTTCGTACCCAAAGCCCAGCCAGCCTTTGGGAAGGCTCTTGTGTTGATAATTAAAATCCCAAACGTATGAGATAAGCTGAGTGCCAAATGCCGAGCACTTTGTCATCTGAGAACAAAAAGGCACAGAGCTCATCTGCTTTATTGGGTCCAAATGGGAAGGTCAGGCCTGGAAAGAAAGCCTAAAGAACAATTATTAGAGTCTGAGCACATGCCTGCTAATTACAACAAAAGCAGAAATTCCTTGTCTGTGCAGACATTTAAACCAGATCAAGGAACCACACAGAGCTCAGTTGTTTTCGTTTCGGATTTTATCTGAGGGCCACATGGGAGTTTATATATATATATATATATATATATATATATATATATATATATGTATAAAAAATACAGGATATATACACTATATAATCAAAGATATTGTAGAATCGCAACATCAGTTAGGTTGGAAAAGAGCTCCAAGAACAGAGTCCAAGCTGTGCCCCATCCCCACCTCAGAGCTCTGAGTGCCACCTCCAGGGGTGGGGACTCCAAACCTCCCTGAGCATCCCATTCCAACACCTGAGATACGTCAGGCTGAGGGGAGGGATTAAATAGCATTTGTCCAAAACTGTAAAAAATTTGGAAGACAGCTGCAAAGTTTCCTAGAAGTAGGTGTCGATGTGAGTATTTTATCACCGGGGTGTGGTAATCCCGCAGGGAAATCACAGATTGTGGGGAAGCATTTGGGATGCACACTGAGAGGGCTTCTCCCTCTGGGTGAGATCCCAAAAGTGCCCCTCGCTGAGGCCGAGAAACACAACGTGACTCTGTTCCAGAACGGGGTGGCTGCAGGGCTGAGGGCTGGCGTGGGAAAGTCTGTCCCCAGCAGCCAGCAGTCTGCTCCTGGAGCCTTGGAAAAACACACCAGAGCTTGTTATTCTGCCTGCTTGGGACTGAATTCTTTCACTGGATACCTCGTTGTTCTCACACAGGGTATGGAGCACATAGCTCTGTGTTTGTGTGTATGAACGCTCGGGATGGGCCAAAGGGAATATTTACAGCCTGACCCCACGTTTCAGGGTGTACTTGCAATGCACTCATGAAGTACTGAAGAAAAAACAAGCCTTTTTCTAAACTGATTATTTATTTTGAAGGTTATTCCTCCTCAAAATAAGTTTCCCTGAGCTTTGCAATCAGAGTTTCTGCACTTCATTCTCAGCTCTGCTCCAACACCCACTGAGGCCTTGGACAAGTCACATAAACTTGGCTGCTCTGTTTCTGTCAGTAGATCGGTGTTTGTCTGCACATCTCTTGGGGGTATGGCCAGGATTAATTAATTCTTGCTCTTTATGACTCTCTAACTGCCTGCAATGTGTGGGGTGTAAAACATTGAACACCAAAAGTGACTTTTCCCCAATGAAAGGGGATTGACTGTCCCACAGAGGCACTGCCCTATGTGGCTATGATTATTTGGGGGGTCACAAACCCTACAGTGCCAACAGCTGGAGGATTTTCTTCGGGCACAAATCCCACTGGACTGTGTTGTCCTGAGAGCACCAGGATGGGGTTTGTGGCCAAGGAATGCAGCCTGTAGAAATCCCTAAGGAGAACTCCACATGCACTGTGCTGGAGCAACTCCAGAGGAGGCACCAGGGGGATCTGAGGGATGGAGCAGCTCTGCTGGCAGGAAAGGCTGCGAGAGCTGGGATTGCTCAGCCTGGAGAGGAGAAGCTTTGGGGTGACCTCAGTGTGGCCTTGCAGGGCCTGAAGGAGCTGCAGGAAACCTGGAGAGAGAGGATTTCCAAGGGATGGAGGGACAGGACACAGGGAATGGCTTCCCACTGCCAGAGGGCAGGGATGGATGGGATATTGGGAAGAAATTCTTCCCTGTGAGGGTGGGCAGGCCCTGGCACAGGGTACCCAGAGAAGCTGTGGCTGCCCCTGGATCCCTGGCAGTGCCTAAGTCCAGGTTGGACGGGGCTTGGAGCAGCCTGGGACAGTGGAAGGTGTCCCTGTCCATGGCAAAGGAATTGGGATTGGGTGATCTTTAAACCCTTCCAACCCAGCCCATCCCATGGCTCTGTGATTGTCTACTTATTTCCTATATAATCCTATATAATAAAATATTTTCTGCACTTCCCCAGCTTTTCTCTCCAGCTGGGCTCTGGCTGTTTGCTTGCACTCAGTGGTGGTGGGATTTGCCATCACATGATGATCCAGAGTGATAAATCGCTGTTCTCTGATGATTCAGCTCTGTGTGGGAACAAGGATGAGATGCTGACAAATTGCATCAGCACTCAAACTTCTCACTCAGGCATCCACATTTTGATTTTTACTGGTGCTGCCCAGGACAGCACTATCAAAGTCTTCACGTTGTAAGTGAAATTCTTCCCAGATTTCTTCCATCCTGCTTTTGACAGATGGGAAAGGGAGACACGGCTGATGAGGTTCTCAACCAAAGGTCCCACAGGAAGAAGAAGCAGGAAAGAACCGTGGAGTCCAACTGCTCATTTTCCTCCTCAGAGAGCCTGAAGAGACTCTGCAAGTTGCTATTTTCAGATTTACTTCCCCACGGCTCTTCCTGAAAGCTGCTGAGGCTGTAGCCTCATTTTCACAGGCTGGAGGTTTCCCTGCACAGCATTTCTGTTTAGATGTGGTTTTCAGGAATGCTGGCTCCCATTCCCAACTTTCCACCAGCAAATTTTAGGCTGATTCCAATCCCATATAATCCATCCCTTACCAAAGTGACTGGTATCAATCTCCACCACCCCGAGGCAGCAAAGCCTCAAAATGATGTGAAACCAGGCAGGGTTTGTTTTCCTGGAATGACCAAGGGAAAGAAAAGGGCACAGAGGAATCCCTGTGGCTGAGGAACCCCACCAGACACCAGGACACCCTGAGCTGGCCAGGAATGAACAGAGTGAGGGCTGTGGGTGTCCTCCAGCACCTCCCCAGCAGCACAAACCCCACTCCTGAATGCCAGGATGGGAAGTTGGAGCTCCTGAGGGAATTTCCATCATTGGATCGTTGCTGTGAAGAGCAATGTCGTGTTTCTCTCCTGATCTCTGCAAAGCCTTCACCTGTTCCTGGGAGCTTGGGGTTCTTTATGCATCTCTGTTAATAACAGAAGGAAAAGTGATGATTCCACTTGCTTTAAATGTTTGTGAAAAGCTCTGAAGTTTTGATTTCAATCGATGGAGAAAAGGGGTCACTGGAACGGCTAAAAATCACTTTTAAATGTGCAGCATCAGAAATGATGGCAGGAATCATTTCTGGATTCCACTGCAGGAACCAGGTTGGACAGGGTTTGGATCAACCTGGCAGAGTGGAAGGTGTCCCTGGCTGAAATGAGATGATTTTTAAGGTCCCTTCCAACCCAAGCCATTCCATAATTCCATGATTTATTGCTTTGTCCCATCAGGGAGGTTTTGCTAATCAAAATATGCATTTAAAAAAAAAGACAAATGAACCTTGACTGCTAAAGCAACAAAAGTGAAACACTGCTTCCCTCCTGTGGTGACCTCCCTGATTGCACAGCGAGACGCTGCAATCAATGGCACTTTTAAAGTGATCTTTTAAAAATTATTATTCAGATGCCACTGAAGCCGGGCAGTCGCTCACATCCCGCTGTCCTTGTTACAGCCCCGGTCTGACATTTCCAGAGCAGAACACGAAGCTCAGCTCTTGCTGCTCAGCCAGGCTGGAAACCCTGAGAACTTTATCTCCTCCCAGGCTGCTGTTTGTGGCCAAGTTCTCCTCTTTCAGCTGCCTTTGAGTGGATTCTCTGCCTGGCTGGGCGCTGCAGTGTCCTGTGACACCGTGCTGAATAATGAAGGGGCTGAGTGGCACAAAGGGAGCTCCCAGCCCCCTGCACATTCCCAGGGCTGCTTTGAAGCTGGATCACGGAGCCAGCACAGGGAACAGGCCACACTTGGGCTGTGGTGATGCCATTCCTGCATTTCCTGCTATTATTGTATTCATTCTGTGTTGTATTAATATTTCATTAATATCTGGAGGCTCATTCAGGAGCTCGAATCCCCACCCAAAGTGCCGAAGGATGGTTGGATGGAGCTCAGAGCAAGCTGGGCTGGTGGAAGCTGTCCCTGCCCATGGCAGGGTTGGAATTGGGTGATCTTTAAGGTCCCTTCCAACCCAAACCATTCCATGATTCCATGACACTGAAGTTTGGATGGAGGATGTGGTCTGCTGTAGAAAAGGAATGCAGCAGGGACAGCATAAAAATGTCTGTGGTCATGAAAAAGCGAGAAGAAATAGGGCAAGAGATCTGGAATTCCTCTTTTTCCTTCTTTTTGTTGTGCAGGAATGAAGGGATGCAGTATCAGCGGGGACAGGATAAGTCAGGGATGATTAAAGATGATTAATTAAAGATTAATTTTTTCATTCTCCCAGACAACCAACAACAGGAAGAGAGGGAACGGCCTCAGCCTGGGCCAGGGGAGGCTCAGGTTGGACAGCAGCAGGAATTTCTCCATGGAAAGGGTGCTCAGGCCTTGGAACTGCCCAGGGAGGTTTGGAATTGCCATCTCTGGAGGTGTCCAAGGAAGGGCTGGAGGTGGCACTCAGTGCTCTGGGCTGGGGACAAGGTGGGGATGAGGCACAGCTTGGACTCCATGGCCTCAGAGATCTTTTCCAACCTCAATAATTCTGGGATTCTGAGCAGCGAGTGGAAGAAATGTGCAACACCCAGGCCACGCTGCTTCTCTTTCAGCTCTGAGCTCATGAATGCCAAAAATTCCTCTGGGAAAGAAGTTTGTGAGTTGCCTCATTCCTGGATCCTTAGCTCTGCTTCCCGAACGTGAAGCATTTGCAATCAAAGAGCTATTCCTAGACAGAATATACAGACAGGCCTCTCACTCAGGACTGGAAATTGGGTTCATTTGAGGAGAAATCAGGCAGCTTTTGGCGGGAGGAGAAGGAAGGGTGGGAAAGGAAACATTCTCCCTCCTGTCAGAATGCTCCTGATAAAATTAAAGCTGGAGCAGATGGTGATGGTACAGGCTAATGTTCCCATATGGCAGGATCAATCAGGCACGGAATATGCTGCTTCGGAGACGTGTGAAACTGATAGATGTTAATATTCCAAATATTTTAGCTTTGGATCTTGAGCATTCTCCCAGGCTGGGGAGCTGGAAGAAGGTTCTCGTGCTCAGCGAGGGTTTGCCTGGCCTGTGGTTGTACTTTGGTAGGACATTCATTCCTCCTCTCTGTCCTCAGCTGGATGAGCTCTTGCTTTGCTCCCTGCTTGGTGCTGAGGGCAGGGGCTCAATCAGAAGGGAAATGGAGATGGGAAATGGAGCAGGAAGGGAAATGGAGATGGGGAAAGGAACAGGAACAGAAATGGAGAGAAGGAAAGGAGCAGGAACAGAAATGAGACAGGGAAAGGAGCAGGAACAGAAATGGAGATGGGAAATGGAGCAGGAACAGAAATGGAGATGAGGAAAGGAGCAGGAACAGGAATGAGACAGGGAAAGGAGCAGGAAGGGAAATGGAGATGGGGAAAGCAGCAGGAACAGGAATGAGACAGGGAAAGGAGCAGGAACAGGAATGAGACAGGGAAAGGAGCAGGGACAGAAATGAGACAGGGAAAGGAGCAGGAACAGAAATGAGGCAGGGAAAGGAGCGGGAACAGAAATGAGACAGGGAAAGGAGCAGGAACAGAAATGAGGCAGGGAAAGGAGCAGGAACAGGAATGAGACAGGGAAAGGAGCAGGAACAGAAATGAGGCAGGGAAAGGAGCAGGAACAGAAATGAGACAGGGAAAGGAGCAGGAACAGAAATGAGGCAGGGAAAGGAGTGAGGTCTCACTGCACAGGCAGAGCAGGGCCACTGTCACTGCCAGGCTCTCCCTGTTCCATGGTTTTGTGGGACACCCAGGGCAGAGGCACTGTCAGGGACCAGGACCTGCCAAACTGTCCCTGCAGCAGCTCATTTCCACCTGGAGAAAAGCAGGAATTCTTCCCAGCTCTTAGTTCCTAATCCTGACAGGCAGTGTTCAGAGGTGAAGTATTTCGTGAATGATTCACTTTTATAGGACTGAGCTTTGCATGGAAATGGGGAAAACACCCCAAAATCCCAACCTGAACAACCCCCCAGCATGGCAGGACACATTCACACTGAACTGTTGGACGATTTCACCTGGCTGTACATCAAAATCTTCTCTCTTCTTATCACTCTTGTCTCTCAGGAGCTTATTTCATGTGTGCTGTGCCTCTGTGGAGGGGTGGAATTGCATCAGGGGTGCTAAACCTGGATCAAAATCTGTTTGGAACTTTAAACCATGATATTACCCATCAAAAACAATAACAACAACAAGAGATCCTGGCTTGTGAGCTCTGTTGTTTGTCCCTCGTGCTGGACACGGCCTCGGGATGTGGAATAGGATCCTATTGTTGTATTCCCAATAAACAAAGAGGCAGATTCTCCTCCTGCCTTATTAGATGGTCTTTGTATGGGTGGAGGAAAATAAAGTCAGTGTGAGGCAGAGCAGGTGTGAAGGAGCCTCCTGGGCCAGCCCTGCTGGGGACGTGACCTCCAGCGCGTGTGAGGAGCCCAGGGAGGGGACAAACAGAGAATCCATGGATTCAGAGGGATAAACATCACTTTAATTTCATTTTCAACACTCTGCAAACTATTCCCAGCAATTTAAACAGAAGGGGTGCAGGGGTTTGAGTGATTCTGTCAGGGCTAGGAACCTCGAAGGGAGATAGGTCAGGAGTGGTGCTAAGGAGGGGTCACTAGGATTCCCACAGGAAAATTCCCTGTGTGGTTAACAAGGAAGCCTGGATTTGGGACAGCTCACATCCCACATGCAACCTGCTGATCACAGATACCCAGGATAGGAGAAGAAGGGAAAGATGAAGAGAAGGGAAAACGGTGTAAATATTGGTATTTATAACATGGGAGCGTCATATTCCTGCCCGTGGAAAAATCCAGGATTTCTTAAATCTATGCTTCAGGCCCCTTGCTGTGGCTCTAAAACACCCCACGTTTTTGGGAACAGGAGCTGTGAGTGACAATTTCTGAGGTGTCCTTTGCCATTTGGCTTCACCAATGTTCAGTGCCAGCTCTGGGGGCCGGGCTGGCTGAGCTCTGTCACAGAACCTCAGGATCATTTTAGTTGGGAAAAAACCTCCCAGGTCATGGAATCCAACCTGATCCCCACCTTGTCCCCAGCCCAGAGCTCTGAGTGCCACCTCCAGCCCTTCCTTGGACACCTCCAGGGATGGGCACTCCAAACCTCCCTGGGCAGTGCCAAGGCCTGAGCGCCCTTTCCATGGGGAAATTCCTGCTGATGTCCACCCTGAGCCTCCCCTGGCCCAGGCTGAGGCCGTTCCCTCTCCTCCTGTCCCTGTTCCCTGGCAGCAGAGCCCGACCCCCCCCCGGCTGCCCCCTCCTGTCAGGGACTTGTGCAGAGCCACAAGGTCCCCCCTGAGCCTCCTTTTCTCCAGCCTGAGCCCCTTTCCCAGCTCCCTCAGGAATTCTCCAGCCCCTTCCCAGCTCCGTTCCCTGCCCTGGACATGCTCCAGCCCCTCCATGTCCCTCTTGCACCGAGGGCCCCAAACTGGGCACAGCACTCAAGGTGTGGCCTCACCACTCCAGCTTTCCCCTAAAACGTTACATTTTAATGCCTAAACCTTGGAAAAAGAAATGTTCTTTGTCAAAAATAATGATAAAAAAAAAAATCTCGGCGCTCCCACCACCTCTGTCAATGTCAGAAGTATCTGCACACGTTGTAATCAGAAAAGGAACACTCTGAGCACAGGCAGAAGAGATGAAGGAATTTGTGTCCCCATCCTTCCAGCGAGGCTTTGTTCGTTATCTCTCACTTTGCATCCGTACATTTGATTTTTGCTGCCTGAGCCTGGCATTCTGCATTTGTCCTCGGCGAGTTTCAGCTGACAGATCTCGCCCCATTATCCAGATCCATCTGAATTCAGGAGCTGCTCTCTGTGTTGTCACAGCTCATAAAGCTGCATTATCTTTGCTATCAGACAAATCAGTTATTAACGGGCACGAACAAAAACAGCAGCTCTGGCCCCACCTGAGCTGGGGGCTGCGTTTTTTTCCTGCTGAGGCACCAAAATTACAGGGCTTTGTTTGTGTTCCTGTTCTGCTCCCACGGCCCTGATCTGCTCCTGAGGCTCTCACACAATCCTGAGCACAGAGATTTTTACAGCCAGGATATCTCACATCTGCTTCTGCCCTGTCCATCGGGCTGTCACTGTCAGGGGAGGAAATCAGATTGATTTGATGTGATTTGCTCCTGAGAAGGCCATGCTGGCTTGTTCCTCGTGCTTTTATTATCTTCTAGGCGTTTATAGTGATTATTTCATCCTTTGTCCCAGGATCTGTCCAAGAAATAGAGTTGGGCAGGCTGGGGGATCACTCCTGAGGTTTCTTTTTCTCTTTTTTTCAAGCCAGGGCACTGTTTGTGTCTCCTGTCCCTCATGTTCTGTCACCACCTTCTCAGAGATCCTCACTACTGCCTCAGAAATTACCTGGGGTGCTTCATGAGCGTTCTGGGGTGAATTCCTTCAGCTCTGATGATTTCAGGGCATCCACACATTTCCAGAGGTGTATTCCAGCCTGGGGTCAGCTCCTTTCTAGCACCAGGTGAGGGAAGACAATGGAGAAAAGCAGATTTTCTCCAAAACAGAGCCCACACAAAGACAGGCGAGCGCCCAAGCTGGGAAATCCTGGCCTCCACACCCCAGGAATTCTGCCTGTCCCACAGATCTGCAGGAAAAAAGAGGCTGTGATGTTGCAGCAATTATTTCTGAGAACTTCTGACTTCCTGATGCTCCTCTGAGCTGCAAACCACCCTTGTCAGGCTGCTGAGGGCTCAGGGGGCTCGGGAAGCTCTCTGAGATGGTGGTTACAGACCCAAAATGGTCTGTGAAGATGTCTGGGACCCACAGGAGGATGTGGAGGTGCACCCAAGGATTTCTGGCAGCTTGGAACTTGCAGGTGGGACTTGGAGAAGGAGTTAGAGAATCTGAGCACTCGCTGGGCTGGGGACCCACTGATGCAGGGGATAATTCCTGTCCAGGCCATGTCACAACCTTCCAAAAAGACCAGGAATTCTCTGCATCTTTCTTTGGGTTTGTTTTTGCTGGTGTGAACCCATCAAACTCACACTGGTGCAGCTTTGCAGAAATGAGAGATGCTGACTCTGAAAGCAGTGCCTGGGACATTACACTTCTTAATTTGGGGGCTTAATCTGGCCCACAGAGGCATCTGACTCAAAAAAAAAGAAAAGTGAATTATCATTGGGCAGGCAGGAGGGGAGAGCCCGGTGTCAGCCTGCCATTTCCAAGTTGTTTATTTTATTTATTAATTATTAACTCCCAGCCTGTCAGGAATACGTTTACAGTGGGAATGAGAGTGGGCAAGATTAGATCGTGCTCATTCCTTCCCGAACAATTCAGCTTCTTATTAAATTCCCATTTATGCTGATGAAATTATTTGAGGGACTATTAAAAAGATTCATAAAAACCCCAGGAAGAGGAGGGTTTATGAGGTTTGTGAGAAAGCATTTATCACCTGGAAACTCCCCTCGGGTAGCTCAATCCAGTTTGCTTTTAATTTAACTGCTCGAAAGTGACTGGACGCCTTTTTTTTTGTTCTCACTGAAATCACCCGAGGCGGTTCCGGAGCCGGACTTAAATCGCATTGAGCTTCAGACCACTAGAGAGAGCCAGACTAAAGTCAATGTGCAGCCTGGGATGGCAGCGACAGCTCGGATTGGGAGCAAATAAATCCAAAAGTGCGATCAGAGCTCCTGCCTGGAGCCTCAGGGCTGCACCCGACGGGCCAAGGGCAGCTCCTCTGCCTTGGAAATCCGGATGCATCTGCCCCAAAAGGATCCTGCAAACGCTTTGGGAATCCTGCCCTTTCCATGGATGAGGTTCCAGCATTGCCCAGTTCTTGTCCTGAGGCTCTCCAGGAGTGAATCCCTGTATTGAGTATTTTAATATTTTATTTCTTTCTTTTCAATGTCGAGGAGTTGATTTTCTGTGTCTAGGGAGCTCTTGGATCTCGTATCAGCTATGCCAGGGGTGAAAAAAGGCAATCAAAGGGATCAAGGAAATTCCTTCTCCAAGGGGTGGCATTAGCACAGAATCATGAGACAACTCACCCCAGGAAAAGAAACAAACAGCAGTAACAGCAGGCTAAATGCAAGTTTTTAACTGGTAAAACAATATTTACTCATAAAAGCTGGCTGACAACTCAAAAAACCGCAATCATAAACAACCTGCATCCAGCAGAGCCATTTTATTGTGGTTTGTGGCTCTGGATTTGAACAGCTCCATCATTGTCAGGGAAGTGACACTCAGTGTAAGGTGACAAACATGGGATGAGTCAAATTCCAGCACGTGCCTGTAAATCAGATTTTGGGGAACCTGCTTGCAAGAGCAAACCACCTGATTTACTTCCTGAGGGAGGGAAACACACAGCAAAAGAGCAGAAATCCATAAAATCATTAGTTTGGTGTTCTTGGAGTCCCCAGGGCCATTCCAGAGGTTCTGGATGATGAGCTAGGAATGAGGAGAGGCACAAGTTGCCTTCTACGGTGCAATTCTCTCTGGGTGCTGTCACCCAGCAGTAAAATCCAATTTACAGGGGCTCCACACTCCCCACCTCCATCCTGTCTTGTTTGCAGGAGGCTGCTGCCCATCCCAGGGGTTTCTCCAAGGGGGAGAGGAGGACAAAACCCTCCCCAGCCGCCTTCTCTGCCCGAGGGGGTGTTCACATCACTACACCCTCGATTCCTTAGGTCTCCTTTTCCCGTTTTCCCGTGTAAATTGGTGCTTCCTTTCCCATCCCACCTCCCAGACTCCTGCATTTCTCATCCCTCCCCACTGCTGAGGGCAGGCCCGAGGCCTTGCTGTTCCCTGCTGGAGCTGATTCCATCTCCCAGCTCCTCAGTCACGTTGTGAGGAGCTGCTTCAACCCCCGGGCTGACAAACACCGAGCTGAGGAATGGTTTTTCCACTTTGCCAGGCAGCGGAAAAAAGGCTCTCCTGCCACTCCCGGAGCCAGGCAGAGCCGAGCACTTAGTGGGCTTTGGGGAACAAAGCATAAATATTTCAGAAGGGTGCTTTAATAAGTGTTTGTTTGCTCAGAAGCTGTTGATTCCTTCTTGGGGAGTTGCTATGGTAAAACCACGTTGGTTTAAACAGGAATCATGATTCTCTCCTCGTGTCTGGGTGTAGAGGAGCTCCTGCAGATCCCAGTGTCACCAGTAAAGGGATGGCTCAGGGAAGGTGGGGGTGGACAAACAGATTTTGTCTGATGAGGTTTTGTCTGATTTTCTGAGCATGTTCTGGTACTGCCTGTCCCAGACTTTGTGTCACAGAACTGAGGCTTCAAAACTCGCACAGGGCTTTGAATTCCATCCTCTCAGCACGTTATTCCTGGATTTCGGAACACCCAATCCACCCAGGTGGCAGAGATGGGGGATGTCATCTGCTCCAGCATCTTTAGGAAAGGAGCTGGAGCTGATGGAGGTGGTGGGGATGCAAGGACAGATTTTGTCTGATTAGATTCATCTGATTTTCTGAGCACTCTGGGGTACTGCCTGTCCCAGACTTTGTGTCACAGAACTGAGGCATCAAAACTCGCACAGGGCTTTGAATTGCAGCTTCTCAGCACGCTAGTCCTGGATTAAGGAACACCCAATCCACCTGGGGTGGCAGAGATGGGGGATGTCATCTGCTCCAGCATCTTCAGGAAAGGAGCTGGAGTTGATGCTGGAGAACTGCAGCCAAAACATGCAACAGACACAGACAAAACACGGAGAGCTGAAAATAGAAAGGCTGCCTTAGACCAGGGACTGATGGACTGTGCCACTTCAGCTGGGCTTCCTTAAACCTGTCTTTCTGGATTTATGTCACAGATTCTGGCGTCTCTCACTCGGACTTCTCAGGAGCTCTGCCTGTTCTGCTCAGTGATGTGCAGGAAAGACTCCACTACTGGAATAAGCAGTAAATTAGGGATGTTTATTCCAGCTGGGACGCATGGGGGATAATTCCTCCAAAGCCATGCGTGCCCACAGCTGCATTCAGCTCGGTATAAATCGGGTTACAAACTCCATATTTATTAAGTTTTCCAATACACCTATACATATTCATTACCTAGCCCCGCCCAGCCTCGCTTCGTATTATAATCAACCCAAAATTCATTTGCATCTGCATTGTGCTCACGAAGTGGCGTCTGGTGGTCGTGGGCAGGGGTCTCCGGGATGAAGTAAGAGTCTTCCTCAGATGAAGTAAAAGAGTCTTCCTCCTTTTGAACTTTTCACCTTGCTTCCCTGCACGTGCTCCTTATGTCCCTGGTCCAAGTCCAGACTTCAAGGCTGGTTTAAGTTAGTTTTAGGTTTGCAAACAGGATCTTTGGTCAAGATTCCTTTTCTTTATCAATAGTTTTATATTTTCTTATTCTGCTTTGGTAGGCACAATAAGTGTTGAGCAAGCTGTATGCCTTGTTTTTAACAAACAGCATTTTAGTAAATCATTTAACTTCTGATTTCCCTTCTTTCCCCTGATTCACTCAGCAGGAGTGGATGGATCCTGTGTCCCCAGGAGCAGCAGCAGAGCTTAGCAAGGCACTGCTAAAACCTGCCCAGAGGAGGGAATGTCCTTTGTGCTGCCGGGGGTTGTTGACATGGGAACGGGAGCTCATCCCAGGGCACGTCCTTTCTTTCACACCAGCAGGGAACTTTCAGTATCCAGCCCCAAAAAGCAGGCTCAGGATGCCGTGTGCCGAGGCCAGGTCACTGTCTCTGCTCCCCATTTGTATTCCTGCTCTGTGCCATGGAAAAGCAAGAGCTGGCACATCCAGCCTGGCCTGGGTTGTGGGAGAACAGGCTCATAAATGTGACTGCCTGGCTAGAGATGCTGAGAATATGAAAACTGTAGGAGATTGAAATGAAGACAAGCTTTGAGTTACCCAACCCCAGTTACTGAACAACTGGAAAACAATGGCGTAGCTGGCTGAGGATAATCTCCTTTGATTAAACAATGCCCTCTGCTTGCAGACAGGTCCAAGGGTCAGAGTAGACCCTCCCAGCTTAGCAGAGGGTCCAAAACGTGGTTTTTAGAGTTTAAAATGTAACCCCATATGGTAATACAATGATTCCTATAGGCTGTATGTAAATGTTATAAGATTTGTAGCTTGTTCTAGATAGGTTAATGGAAATTAGAATATGCAGCACAAAAGATGATTTATTGTGCTGCAAACGGGAACTTGCTCTCTTACCTGGCTCTCTTGCTCTCTTACCCCTGCTCTCTTGCTCTCTTGCTTTTACTCTCTTGCCCCTTTTCTTCCTACACCACTTCTGCACCCCTGCATCTCTTCAGTGCTTCTCTGACCTGCTTCGAGCTGCATCTGGCAGCTCCTAGCAGGTCCCCCTTACACCCACGCCTTCATCAATAAATCTCATGCTCTAAGACCAGCACCAGAGATCTTCTGTCTCCCGTTTGTCCCGGCCATCTGAAGCCCCACACTCCCTGACTGCGACACTGGGTGGTTTTTGTTGGGCTTTTCTGCTCAGCGTCTGTGTGTGGCTCAGGAAACGAAGCCTGGTGCTGCTCCCTGCTCCTCTCTGCTGTGCCTGGACTCAGAGGATCTCTCCAGCACCTTGGAGCTGATAAAAAGTCTTAAAATATATTGGAGTCAAAAACTGTAACTGCAGGAATCAGGGCCTTTGACTTTATCAAAATGCTGCTTTTTTTTTTCCCACCTCAATTTCTGTGAATGGAAGGATTTGAAGAATTTAGCCTTTTTTGGGGGAAGAGAAACAATTCCCACAGCATCTTCTTCTAGCTCTTAAATCTTTTGCGAGTCTCAGCTGCCTCACCCTCAAATTCTGCTGTAATCACAGGCTTTTCACCCAATAATTGTTTACAGACAGCTTCTACCTGTTCTCATCTGTGCTTTATCAGCAGCCTCGGCTGGAACAGCATTTTCTGTCAATAACTGCCAGGAGTTCCCAGGATACCAAATCTGCTTGGGCCACGTGGATGCTGAGAAGCTCAGAAATTGCTGGGGGAAAAAAATCAACCATCAAAAAGTCCCTTCCAAGGGGAAAAAGGCTCCAAAAAATGATTCAAAATCAGCACCAAGAACCTGTTTCTAAGTCTTGGTTCCAAGTGTGCGATGTGGGATGGGGCAGCTCTGCCAGGAAAAGATGGGAAGGAAAAAGGGAAAAGGGAAAAGGGGAAAGGAAAAGGGAAAAAAGAAAAAGGAAAAAGGAAAAAGGGAAAAGAAAAAGGAAGAAGGAAAAAGGAGAAAGGAAGAAGGAAGAAGGAAGAAGGAAAAAGGAAAAAGGAAGAAGGAAAAAGGAAAAAGGAAGAAGGAAAAAGGAAAGAGTGAAGGTCCCTCTGGATCCCCTGACTCAATAAAGGCAATAAATCCCCTTCACCCAAGAGGTTTATCCAGTTCCTCTGGGCTATTTTCAGCAGGGAAAGGGGTTTTTATTATGGCAATTCAATAAATTCGCAGGGATTGGGGCCGGGAACCTCCTGGCCACGGCAGAAATGCAAAGCTCCAGGAGGCACCCATCCCATTATGGACCTAATTCAATCTCTCTGAAGAGAACTGTGATAAGGGACCAGCTTTATCCTCTGGTTATCCTCTCCTCATTCCCTGCAGGAGAGAGGTTTCCACCTCCTGTAATTTCTCCCTCTCTGCTGCTCCTTGAAATGTGCTGGAAATGAATTTATTTATCTGGTCACATTCTCCTCTCCGTGGTCTCCACTGCTGGGTTCTCTCTGCCCCTTTCTCCCCGTCCTCCTCTCTCTGGGGTTTTTCCTGCTGTGCACTTGGACCTTTAAGAGCATTCCCAGTGATCCTCCTGGAGAAACAAGGACAGAGGATAAGGGAGGAACCCTCTGGGCAAGGCTGAGCTGTTTTTAGGGACATCACTGACCCTCTGCACAGCCCAGGCTCTGTTATATGTATTTTATCGGGAATTTATGGGATAAATACACTTCTGTCAGTGCAGGGGTGGGATTGACTGGCAAAATTGGGGTCAGAGTGCTTTGCAGGATGGGTTCCCTTCCTTGGAAACCCTTCTGGGAGGAAATTCTTCCTGAGAATCCCCTGAAACCCCCAAACAATGCTCCTGGCAGGGAAGGCAGCTTTGCCCTTGGATTCTTTTCCATCCTTTTCCCAGCAGCTGTGGCAGCCCCTGGATCCCTGGCAGTGCCCAAGGCCAGCTTGGACGGGGCTTGGAGCAGCCTGGGATGGTGGGAGGTGTCCCTGCCATGGGAGGGGTTGGAACAGGAAGATCCTTCCCAACCCAGGCCATTCCATCCTTCTGTGATAAACAGGCAATAAAACTGGATCTCGGAATGTCTGTAGCTGTTAACAAAGAACCTCTCAGTGCTCCACGCTGTTATTTTGCTGCTGATGATGGGAAAATGGGCAGGGAGCAGTCAGGAAACGTGGCCAGAGCTGCTGATTAGTGGCAAATTAACAGCAGAGCCAAGCCTGGAACGGCAGAGTCCTGCTGGGCAGTGCCTGAATGTGACCCCAGCAGAGCACAGCTCCCCGTGCTCCTATTTGCACCCACTTGTGTAAAATTCAGCTTTATTTCCCTACTTTTATTGAATTTGGGAGTCCAGAGGGAGAATGTTGTCTCCAGAGAGTCTCTCGTGGTGGCTGGGACAGAGCCAGGGATCAGAGCACTGCAGCTCCTTCATCCTTCTGCCATCCCCTGCTCCGAGCAGGAGCAGGAGATTTCACTGGCACCTTCCAAGCCATCAAATAAACGATCCCAAGAGCCCAATATTGAGTTTGCACTCGGTGCAACTGGCAGCTGGCTCCTCACTCTTCCACTCATTTTTTAATGAAGTGTGATGGCACTTTGGGGGGCACCCGGAGGCCAGATGGCACCTCCAGCCACCCCCAAATGGGGCTGCTTGTGGAAGTGGGATGAAATGAAAGGCAAACAGCAAGGCTGTGTCAATAAATGAACGTTCGGTCCTGCCCGGCCTCCCCTGGGCCGTGGGGATGAGGGTTGGTAGCTCACCAGCTGCTCCTCACCACGGATTATTTGCAGTTGCAGAATTGCTCATTTTGAGCCACTCTGGATGCCCTGGGCTCCAGGAGATGCCACATTCCCAGGAACTGGAACAACAACAGATTGGAAGGGCTGTCCCTCCCCAGCTCATCTCAAAGACCTTTTGAGACCCCACAGTGTGTGTTCCTCTGTCTCACAGCTCCATGGGATGTGCAAAATAAATTCCTACACTTGGAGGAAGGATCATTAAGCTCCTCTCATTGAGCTCCCCACGAGGGGAGGAGGGAGTGTAAATGAGCACAGCAGGGGTTTTGTTCATTCTTGAAGCAATGCCAGAGAATCTTTTTGCTCCGATTGGAAATTAAAAGCTGATTTTCCTGATTTCCAGACTCAGCCTTGCAGGTCATTCCTGCCATCGATGGCCGTGGCACTGAGCTGTATCCCAGGATTTGGGTTTAGGTGGTGGCAGGGCCTTGGTCACTCTCCTGGGGCTCTGCTGCCTGTGCAGGTGGGAGTGGAGGCACAAATGTGCATTTTTAGGGCCACAGCAGCAGTGCTGAGGATGTGGCTGCATCCCACTGCTCCCAATTCCTTCACAGGGATGGAGCTGAGGGAAAATACCTGAAGTAATCAATAGGAGACAGGGAATGGGATGAGGCCTGCAGGGGAGACTCCTTCATACAGACATTTTCACCTCCTTTTCACAGAATGAGAATGGTTTGGATTGGAAGGACCTTAAAGCCCATCCAGTGCCACCCCAGCCATGGCAGGGACACCTTCCACTGGCCCAGGGACACCTTCCACTGTCCCAGGCTGCTCCAAGCCCTGTCCAGCCTGGCCTTGGACACTGCCAGGGATCCAGGGGCTGCCACAGCTTCTCTGGGCACCCTGTGCCAGGGCCTGCCCACCCTCACAGGGAACAATTCCTGCCCAAGATCCCATCTAACCCTGCCCTCCAACAGTGTGAGGCCATTGCCCTTTGTCCTGTCAAATTCAGCTCGGAAATTTGGTGTCAGGCCCAAGCACACGAAGCAAGCCCAGGGAATGGGACAGGCAGCCCCTGACTGTGGCTGTGTTTTACCATGCAGGGGCTGAGTTGTGCTGGGTGCTGCAGTCAGTGTAAACAGCAGGGTGAGGGCAAGCCAGGCTGGGCCCACAGAAAACGACCTGGCATTTAATTACTGCCATTATTAATTCATTCCAGCACCTCAACGTGAAATGAGAGAGGGATTGAGCTCCTGAGTGACCCAGAGCTGCTCCCTGGGCCTAAGCAAGGGCCTTTCATGAGGGAAGGCCGCTCCATCCCAGTGATGGATGCTGGGCAGCACCTCCTGTGCCACGGTGATTATCCAACTATCACAGCAAATCCTGTCTCCTGTGGGTCTTGCCAGGCAGGATTTGTCCCTGTCCTGCCCCAAATACCCAGCCCAGCTGCCAGGGGAGCAGGCTGACTGTGCCTATTCAGCAGCCTGCCCTCCATGCTGGGCACTGAACAAACCAGCCAGTGTACCAGGGCTGGACAGCTGCCACCAGCACCGGGGGCTGCAGCAATGTTCCACCTTGGTCTTCCTGCTTTTCCATCCCTCACAGGAAGAACTCCTTGTTTCCATGCCAGGTTTAGTGCTGGCGCTGGCCCTGCTTTGGTTGAATGCTCTCCTCTGAGAGCAGCTTTCTGGGAAGGACAGGGGCATAGCCAGGCTTTTATTTCATGGCCAAGACAGAGAGGCTGTGGCCAGGTCCAGCTCAGTGCTCAGGTGAGTGGCTGAGCCCAGAAATGAGCATCACCACATCCCTCAGGACAGAGCTGGCAGTGCTGAGGAGCAGCACCCAAACCAGCCCAGACACCAGGGCTGGCTCAAAGTGATGCCCAGTGTTCTGCAGTTTATTCCCCCACAGCACAGCTGGGTCGAGCCTGGAGTAACAGGACAATGGAATGGGTTCAAACTAACAGAGAGTAGGGTTAGATGGGATATTGGGAGGAAATCCTTCCTTGTGAGGCCCTGGCACAGGGTGCCCAGAGAAGCTGTGGCTGCCCCTGGATCCCTGGCAGTGCCCAAGGCCAGGTTGGACGGGGTTGGAGCACCCTGGGACAGTGGAAGGTGTCCCTGCCCATGGCAGGGGTGGCACTGGGTGGGATTGAAGGTCCTCACAGTAAAGTGAAGTAAAACAGTGCCCCTTCCTCCTCATCTTCCCATTCTGCCTGTTGAGCTCATGGGTAATAACTCACAGTGGACCATTTACAACCACCTGGCATTCCCAAACCTAGAGGGGCTGAAAAATCCCTGCATCAGATTTCTGGCCTTTTTTTTCCTCTGTCTCAGACCAGGTGTCCTCTGTCCCTTGCTGCTGACCCTGCCTGGCTCAAAGGTGGCAAACAGGGACAAACTGGGCAGAGCAGAGAGAGGCTTTGCTGGCTCAGCAGCCCTGGCACAGACAACATCTGCTGCCACCCCAGGGCTCCTCTGTGCTGCTGGGAGAGGGGATCTGCAGCACAGAGCTGCCCAGGCACAGATCCCACGTGTCCCTGGCTCCTGGCCCTCTGCTCTGGCTCCCAGGAGGTTTCAAATATAACCTGGTTCATAGCTGCTATTCTGGAGGCTCTCTGTTTTCCCCTGCTCGAGCTCCCCAGGCATGTGTTGCTATTTTTTCCGGTAATGCTCAGCGTTACCCCACACATTTCTTTTTAGAATAGACATTTTTAGCCCTGATTATGTAATTATTACTCCCCGAAATAATTTGCTGTGTGAGCTGTGGGGTTTGGTTGTTGTTTTTTTTTTTTTAAATGAAAACAGCAACAGATTTTGCTTCATTTCTTAGCACTGCTAAGTGGTTTTCCCCAGGAGTAGAGTGGGCTTCTCCAGGGAATGTGTGCTTCCCAACACACATCACTCCTATCAACGTGTCTAGCTCTGATCCCTGCAAAAATCACTAAACAGTTCCAGCTTTCATAGCCTTGGACAAGCAGAAAAATATTTATAGGAAAGGAGAACAAGACCACATGGAACTGTGGAGACAATTGCAACATTATTCCCAATTTGGGAGGGCTAAAAACAAATCCCAAGCAGAGGAACTCAGTGTCTCAGCAAGGTGTGATGGTGTAAAAGCACAGTGGGATGAGTTTTTTCTGTCTGAGGGAATGAGAGAAGCCCTGAAATACTCAGCAGGGCTATCCCAGCACCCTGCCTGTGCTCTGCTTCAGCTCCAGCCCTGCTCCCAGTCCAGCTCTGCCCTCTCCCAGTCCAGCTGGGCCCTCTCCCAGTCCAGCCGTGCTCTCTCCCAGCCCAGCCATGCCCTCTCCCAGTCCAGCTGGGAGCAGCAGCTTTGTGGTTCCAATGCTGGCACTGCCACCAGGCATTGAGGGGGACCCACAGGGACAGAGTTTGCTGTTGCTGGGGGAAAAGAGTCTCCAAAGCTCGTGGGGTTTGGTCAGAGTGGCAGAAGCTGAGCCCTTGGGATGCTTTCGTTGGGTGCTGGTGCTGGGACAGAGTGAATTTGGGAATATTCAGCAGCTGGATGTCCCTGAGGAGCCTGAGCACGACCCAGGGTGGTGGCAGATGGCACATGGGCCCACAGGGAGGTGTCTCCTGCTCCCAAGCAGGGGCAAAGGGAGGGCAAGGGGTGCCTGTGCATCGATATCCCCCAGGACAGGAGCCAACGAGTGCCATTGACGTCAAAAGTGACCCCGCCAGCGCCGAGTGTCCCGTTACAGGCAGGAGCATTTAGCTCCAGGAAAATGCCTCCCTGCTGGAGCTCTTGCTGCTGCCAAACATGCCAGAGCTCCTGGTAGACTGGAGAGTCCTCAAAGGAAAACAGCACAGGACTCCTTCAGAGGAGGGATAAGATAAAACTTCCAAGCTGGGCAAAGTGAAGCAGCTCCCAATAAAACTCCAAAGGTCAATCTGCCTCCACGCCCTCCCTGGCCCCACAGAGCCACTGTGCTCAGAGGTTCTGAAATCCAGAAGCCCCAGAAGCGCTTCATCCAGGCCAGGAAAGGATGATACTGTCCCATGGTAGTGGGATTGAAGGGATGAGGCCAGCAGAGGAATGTGCTCCTCAGAGTTTGCCCCAGCACCTGGATGGAGCTGAGCCAACAGGACAGGAGATGGTGCTCAAAGCCTGAGCAATCCAGGCAGCCCTTCACATCCCCGTGCGTGCTCTCTGCACATCCCAAAGCTCCCGGGCAGGCCGGGGGAATGCAGCAGTTTTCCTGTAGGGCTGCGATGGGGCTGGGATCCCCAGGGACACTCCCTGGATGAGCCGGGTGCTCTCCCTGCCAGGACTGGAGGTGAGCAGCCAGGGCTGGGCTCTCCAGCTGGACATTCCTGCTGCTGGGGAAGAGCTCCGAGGTGAAAGAAAGGAAAAAATATTTTGGACTGTCCAAGGAATAGCTTGTGGATGTTTGGGAGAGCTGCTGGAGGCACCTGAAGCTCCCGTGCACTGTCTCAGGTGTGACATCCACAGCAAGAAGGGAACCATGTTTGGTCTTTCCTTTTTGCTTTCCATTTCTCGCCTTTGCACCAGAACCCACTTCCAGCCCTGTAAAGAGCTTTTTCTGGGAGAGAGGTGATGTGCTGGGTGCTGCCCACCCCACCCTGGCTGCCAGCAAATCCAGCCTGGTTAAATATAGGCTCTGAGGGAGGCCTTGGGAGCAGCACTTCAACCTGAGGTCCTCAAACATGCCTGGAAAAATTCCACTTGGCATCAGGCACTTCACCCTCTGCTGCTGTTCCTGCTGCTTTTATCCACACAGGACCTCCAAGCTCTGGGCTGTGGAATAGCTGCTATTTTTGGGGAGGGGGAATTCGATATCTTTCCATTCCCTGACCATTCCTGAAGGTGCTGTCCTCTCCTCCAGGCTGGGACACAAACAAACTTCCCAGCTGGATTCACTGGATTGCAGTGGGGCAGGACCAAGGGCTGGCTGGGAAGGGGTTGGGAGGCTGAGGTTAATGGGTACCCAAATATTCCCCATCTGCTTTGGGATTTTTCTGTCCCAATCTGTGGAGCAGTAGCTTTCAAGAGCTCCCACATTTCCATTTTGAACTTCTGGTTTTGTGAGAAGGAATTCTTGTACCTTCTCTTTCCGCCCAACATCTGCGGCTTTTGTTAGAAATTTTGGCTCTCAGAAGAACAAAATGCTTTGAGCATCTGTTGTGCTCTTACAGCAAATCACACCTCAATCACCCACACAGGCCTGTAGCAGCCAGGGGGTTTGGCTGGGATTTTGGTGTGGAGAACGTGGATTTCAAGTGGAGAATGTGGATTTCACAGCAGGGCTGACGCAGAGGTGCCACAGGGAACCTGCCACAAATCCTGGGGGGATATTCCAGCTGCTTTTTTCCTTGCCCATCCCTGCCAGGCTGCTGGAAGCAGTGAGCTCTGCTCAGTGCAGGTGTGCAGCACAAAACCCCTTAATTTAGAACTGTAGGATAAGCCTGGCCTAAAGCTCTCCAGACAAATAGAGGTTTTTATGAAGGAGAGGGGAAAGGTGCCTCCTGCAGAGGTGTGGGAGGTGCCTGAGGGTTTCTTTGGTGACATTCCACTCCTCTGATCCCAAATTTGACAGACCTGCAAAGATCCTGCTGTTTTTTCCTGAGCTGGCTCCCATCTCTAGGCTCGATCCTCACTGCTGTGAACTCACCCTCCTAAAATCATGAGTGAGAGCAGGAGGTGGAGAGGATGCAGCAAACACCAGATGAGTTCTTTCTCAGTTTTATGGGAGGGAGTTTGTGCTGTAAAGCTGTCAGGAGGGTGGAACACGCAGATCTGGGGACTCAGGCCTTGCTCCACCACGCTGGCCAAGCTCCTGTGCTGTCCTGGTGTCACTGGCAGGGTGGAGACAGGGCCTGGCCGGGCTCTCCATGCTCTGATTTTTATTTGTTTGGATGCCTGATGTATCCCCAGCTGAAAAAATCCTGCCTGCTCCTCAAAGAGCTTCCTGAACTCATCACTGCAGGGGCAAGGAATCCAGATTTCCCTCATTCCCCAAATAAACACAATCTAAATCCGACCTCATTCATGCCTGCAGAGCATCCTTCTCCTGCTTCCATGGAAAATGCTGTCAGGAGAGCATTTGGGTATTTTTAGCTGCATTTAATTGAAGTGGCAGCTGGAAAGCAGGAGGAGAGCCAGCACCATGCTGCCAGCCAGCTCCTACAGGTGTCCAGCAGCTTCCACACCGACACCTGGGGGTCCAGGACAGGTCCCTGAGCACCTGGGACACGTTTGGGGCAGCTCTGAGAAAAGCCACAGCAGCCAGGAGCTGTAAAAACTCAGTGTCCTCTCAATCACCAACCTGAGCCACAAGTAATTCAGGTTGTCACCCTGCTGGCCCCAGCCCCAGAGCACAGGCAGCACTTTTCTCTCCACTGCTGGAGGCCTGACGAGTCTGGAGTCAATATTTGCCACCCCTTGTGCTTGTTAGTGGGAAGAAAACATCTCACCCAAAGGTTTTGTTGTCCAGTCTGTGTAAATGTTTTTATTTTAATGAGGGACAGTGAGCAATGAGAGCTCTGCCCAGTGCAGCTCTGCTGTTCCTCCAAGCCTCAAACTCTGGGATGTCTCCTGTTCTCCCCATGGGGGATCCTCACAGTGGGAAGGGCACCTGGAGGGCTGCAGGCAGCTCTGGGGCTTGTCTGTGTCACCCAGCTGAAAATCAGGGAATCCCAGAATATCCTGAGCTGGAAGGACCCACAGGGATCATCAATTCCAGCTCTTGGCCCTGCACAGACACCCCAAATCCCACCCTGGGCATCCCTGGCAGCGCTGCCCAAAGGCTCCTGGAGCTCTGGCAGCCTCGGGGCTGTGCCCATTCCCTGGGGAGCCTGGGCAGTGCCCAGCACCCTCTGGGGGAAGAACCTTTCCTGATATCCAACCTAAACCTCCCTGACACAGCTCCAGCCCTTCCCTGGGTGCTGTCCCTGTCACACAGAGCAGAGATCAGAGCTGCCCTCGGGAGGAGCTGCAGCCCCTGATGAGTCTCCCCTCAGTCTCCTCCAAGTGCCCTCAGCAGCTTCTCCATGTCCCCTCCAGACCCTTCCCATCCTCGTGTCCCTCCTTTGGATGCTCTCCAGTAGTTTTAGATCTCATATTGTGCCCTAGCAAACCTTTCCAGGATTTAGTGGCCACTGCCAAGTTTTTAGGACATCTCCAAAGCTCTGGTGAGGCCCTGTAACCACCCATGAGCACTCCTGGGCAGCCAAGTGTGGCTGTGCTGGGCTCGGTGCTGTTCTCTGCTGTGACATTAAAGGCAGCAGAGCTTTTGTTGCTGTTGGGGATGTGAGGAGCGTGGAACATCCAGCTGGACTCCTTCTGTCTGCACAACGAGCAGGCTCAATCTGGAAACAGTTGGGAAGAAAACAAATGGGAATCGCTGCAATGGCTCCTTTCTGAATTCACCTCGGAGGGGAAAATGCCCTTTCCCAGTTTTTCATGGTACAAGGAAGTGTTCACACCTCTGAGACAGGGGGGTAAACGTGGCTAATCTAAGGACTACCAGCCACAATTAATTCCCTTTGCAGTTTCTAATGGCTGGAGAGGATTTCATCTCGCAGGATAAACCCATTCCAAGGCAATTTCCTTTATTATTCCAGCTTGCAAATTGCCTGTTCCTATTGGGCTTCAATGCAGGTCTTTTGAAGTTTAACACATCTGCCAGTTTATAAAGTCATTATTTTTAATTAATAGATAAAGTTCCTCCGTTATTCTCCGAATTAACTCGGGCTGAGGAGGAGACAGAGCCAATAAGTGGCTGTGTGTATTCACTGGGAAATTCTCTCGAAATGCTGTGATTAAAGGAAGAAAAGAGGATTTGGGCTTTATTTGGGCAGGTAAATGGCAAAGCAGAGTGAAATATTCCTTGCAGATGCCAATGGACCAAAGAGGGGGAATGTCAGGAAAGCAGCCTGGGAATGGCAATGCCCGTTTTTCTGGGAGCACTGGAGACTTGTTCCTCTCCTGCTCCCCACGGGGCTGAGCTTGGTTTGGGTTCAGAGCAGCTTCTCCTCCAAGGTCTGGACACACATGGAAAGGTTTGGGAAGAAGAAGGAGGTGGAGTAAGGATGGGAAGCTGAGGTTTTTGGCTTTTGCTCTGCCTACAGCTGTGGTGCAGGTCTCCAGTTCCCCCAGTGTCCTGGAATTCCAGAAAAGCCGTTTGGAAGAGGGATGCCCACCACTGTGCCTTTATTCCTGGAGGATTCTGGAGGACTCTCCTGACTCCTTGAGGACTCTGTGATTAAAGAGCTCCACTTGACCTGGCAGGTTTGCTGTCAGCAAGGGAAAGATTAAATTGAGGACAAATGGATTATTCCACAGTGATGTGTCTCAATAGTGAGGCAGGAGTTGAAGGGTAACAGAGTCCCTTAGAACAGCCTAAAAAGGATATTATTTATACATCAAAATAATTCCTAGATCTTCTTTTGACCCGTGTTGTTCATGGCTCAATCTCATCCATCATCATGGAAAGGGTTTTTCCTCAGGAACAGTCCTGGCTTCCAAAGGAGAGGTCACAGTGGTGGAGGGATAGTGGAGAAGCTCCCAAAATTCAAGTGGGGAAGGCAGGGTGTCCTCACAGAATTCCATCTGTGGGGGAATGGGAGGCAAGAAGGGGAAAAAAAAGAAAATAAACAGGGTAGAGCTGGCAGGGTGTAAGAATCTGTTAAGGTCAAACATCATTTTAAACATGAAATCCAGCCCAAGCACAGCCAGATCTCAGGAAATCACAACTGAAATATAAACCAAAAATGAGATTGTTTATTTGGCATCAAATTGGACTGTTCAGGATTCTTTTCAAGTCATAAAGATGAAGAAATTGTCTCAAATTGAAGTGGCCAAAGAAAGAAGTGCTGTCAACAGTTCAAGCTTTGGTTCAGTGACTGGCCAGGCTGGGTTTATGAGCTGAGAGCATTTCCCTGGATGTTCACAGGGTGTTAAATCAATCCACAACTTTACAGATTTTAGATGGGAAGAAACCATGGTGATCATTTGATTTTCAGTGCAAGGCATGAAGTTTCATGGGACACCTCCAGATCTGGCCCCTCCTGCTCTGTTTATGCAGCAGAAGATTTCAGGGCGATGTCTGCAGATCACTGGGACCCAAAGGTTGCTGAGAAAGGCAGTTTCACACATTCTTCACAGCAAACCACATATGTGACATGGAGAAAAAAAACCCTTTATCTTCACTGGGAAAGTTTTAGCTGTCCATAAATGAAAACACACTTGAAAAGCTCTTGGAAAGACATCAAAGTTGAGGCTAAAGGCCAAAAAAAGACAGTTTTCTTTGTTGCTATAAAGGGTGAAGGAGCCAAGCCACAGACAAGGACTGTCACTAAACTGTCTCAGAGGACCTCAGGGTGGCAAAACCAAAAGCTTTGGCCCTAAATTTTGCCTGAAACGAAACTGGGGATTAGACCTGGAAGAGTTGGGATTGTTCAGCCTGAAGAAGAGAAGCTTTGGGGTGACCTCATTGTGGCCTGAAGGAGCTCCAAGAAAGATGGTGAGAGATTATTTCCAAGGGATGGAGCAACAGGACAAGGGGCAATGGCTTCAAATGGACAGAGCTGCTTCATCAGGCTGGAGCTGTTCAGAAAAGGTTCCAGTCTGAGGGGGTTTCAGGCATTGGATGTTTAAAGGGAAAACAGAAACAAGGGGAGAAGTGCAATGCTGAGGCTGCATTCAGATGTTTCAGGCTGTGGCACATTTCAAATGTATAAACAGGCCCTGCTTTTACTGCACCAGGATGTCACAGCAGAGGCTCTGAGCAGCTGAGGGATGTGGGGACCTCCTGATCCAAGACCTGGCTCTACCTTGGCATTCCCCTGGCTCCTGGGTTTAGGAAGTCAATCAGGAAGATAAATTGCTTGACAAACAACAAAGGTCCAGTTAATCCTAACCCTGCCAGAGCCTCCCCAACCTCACAGGGAAGAATTCCATGTATCCAACCTGAATTTCCCCTCTTTCAGGGTGCAGTCACTCCCCTTGTCCTGTCCCTCCAGCTCCTGATGAATTGTCCCTCTCCAGCCTCCTTGGAACCCCTGCAGATACTGGAAGAGGCTCAGGGGTGTCCACACAATCTTCTCTTTTCCAGGCTGAATATCCCCAATATTTCAGCCTGTCTCCATAGGGAACGTGCTCCAGTCCCCTTATCAACCTCGTGGCCCTATTACAAAGCAATTTTTCAGAAAATTTTGGGGAAAATGCAGGGGAGAAACTGTAAATGACGTCCCCTGCAGAAGAGCAAGAGCGCTGTGAAAGCTTGGAGAGAGAAAGGGCACTGCTGAAGTGCTGCACTGAATTCCCAGCAGAGTTTCCCTCCAACCACCCTCCTCCAGATGTTTGCCTATAAAAGGTTCATTTAAGCTCCATTTCTTAGCTAAAAGGGTTGATAGCAAAGATCTTTATCCTCTGCCTGGCTACTACTGTGATGAGCCAAATAGACAAGCCCTGCCAGGGAAGAGCCTGTTCTGGGAGCTATATTTGTAGCTGTGAGAACACAAAAAGTTATGCCTTTGGAAAAGAATTCCCTGATTTCTCAGATGTCCTTCTGGACCCTGGCCTGGCTGCTCATTTCCCTATCTCCAGTTTTCATCTCCAGATTCCTCCAGTTGAGCAGCCTGAGGTTCTGAAGGCACTGGGCACTCCGAGTTCTTGCTGCCCTGGAGAAACTCATCCTCAGAGGGTTGTTAATCACTGGGTTTGTTATCCTGCAAATGGGGGCAGGGATGGAGGAGCCTGGATGGATTCTGGGAGCTGGTGCAGAAGCTGGGGAGCCTGGGCTGAGCCCACTCCTTTTCAGAGCAGCACAGACACAAAGCTCTCCCAGTTGTGCAGCTGAAATCCTGCACAGGCTGGAGGCTCCGTGGCCTGAGGAGCAGGGATGAGATGCACCCATGGGACATTGTCCCATTCCCAGCCACATTTTAGGGTCAGAAGAACACATAGCCCTGTTTAAAGAACTGGAGTGACCACGCTGGAGCCTCAGCACGTGCTGGGGATGTTCTCGGCCTCCCCATCCTGCTGTTTTGTTATTCCCTATCCAGCCCTGGCCTCACTTCCCCACCAGCACCCACAGACCTGCACAAGGCTCCTCCTTTCCATCCACTTTATTGCTAAACATCCCAAAATCCCAGACCAGCAGCTCAAGGGACACCTTTTAGGTTTGGTTTTTTGCTTGCCCCGGGAAGGTGGGGAGGAAACTTCCCCTTCTGCAAGCAGCTCAGCTATCTGCTCCTGATGCAGTGTTTTTCCATTTTCCATGGAGTCACTCCCAGCTGTGAGGGAGTGGACAGCCGCTCCTGGCCCCAGAGGTGAGCAGGAGGGATCAGCCAGGGAACATCTGTCAGTGGAGAAGGTTCAGGGCACGGAGCTCAGTCCACAGTGTTCGCTCCCTGCAGCTCCCGGCTGCAAGAACAGCCAGGAAGAAGTTGTTCTCCCAGGATGAGCCAGGAGAGGGGATACAGGGGGAAGAGGGTCAGTGGTGGCAAAACAAAAGCATTCGATGCTGACAGCCTGCAGGGATGGGCCAGGAAATCCAGCAGTGCAGGAAACACTGCAGGGAAGCAGCTGGAGGAGACGGGCTGGAAGGGGGATATCGGGGAAGAGCTGGAAAAGCCCTGCCTGGAGTGTGTCCCTCCTTCTGCACCGAGTGGGATCTTTAGGCTGGAGAAAAGGAGGCTCAGGGGGAACCTTGTGGCTCTGCACAACTCCCTGACAGGAGGGGCAGCCTGTCACCCACAAAGGGGGAGAATTGTGACTCTGAAAAGACTGGGAATAGGTCTATTTGGTGAGATGCTGGGATCAAACAATTATTGAGGTTGGAAAAGCCCTCCCAGCCCATGGAGTCCAAGCTGTGCCCCATCCCCACCTTGTCCCCAGCCCAGAGCACTGAGTGCCACCTCCAGCCCTTCCTGGGACACCTCCAGGGATGGGCACTCCAAACCTCCCTGGGCAGTTCCAATGCCTGACCACTCTTTCTATGAAGAAATTCCTCCTGAAATTCCTTCTTTTCTCTGTTTTTGATAAGCAACTTCACAGACCTGTTTAACTTTCACCCTGCCTTTCACGTGGCCTTCATTTGTTCTCAGCTCTGCAACAAATCCACCTCCTCTGCAGTGCTACAGCCTGGATGTGCCTTTGCAAAGTTTAATTGTCCGGAGAATAATTAAGCTGAGCTTCTCCTTGCCTGCTGTGCAGCAGGAAGGTTGTAAAAGCAGCTGAGCTCTGCCACTGGGGTTTGTTCCAGCCCTGTCCCTACACCACACCTGCCCTCAGTGGGGTTTGGGCATCCTGGCACCGATCCCTCCTTCCCACAGGACACCTTTTGCTCCTGACAATTAAGGCAGGAATGACAGCAAAGCTGTGGGAGGGAAATGCTCCAAAGCCACTGCAGTGCTGAATTTCCAGCCTGCTTGGGTCTGACAGCAAATGTCCCCTGTGTGTGGCTGTGCCAGGCCTCAACACCCAGCCCTCAAGGGGTTTCCTGCATCCCCCAAAGCTGCCTGGCCCATTTAGGATCCCAATCCACGTGCTGGGAGTGTGGTGGGAGAAGGTGGCACTGAGGACTCAGCTGTCCCTTGCAGTCACCTCAAGGCTTCTGGAACACCAGGATTGACTTGAAAGGGGCCCAGCTCATCCACAGTTCACATCTTGGGGGGATGTATTTGCACATCTTGGGGGGATGTGTTTGCACATCTTGGGGGGATGTATTTGCACATCTTGGGGGGATGTATTTGCACACCTTGGGGGGATGTATTTGCACACCTTGGGGGGATGTATTTGCACATCTTGTGTTTGCTCTTCTCGCTGGAGGAACTGGTCAGACCAAGGCTTTTCTCTCTGGGCACTGCACACTAATATTTCTTTTCAAACTCTTAAATTCTACCTCATGCTCGAGACACTTCTCCCAAGGAGCTGCTGCGTTTGCAAGAATTGTGAGGCTGTAAAAAGATGATTTGTCAGCTGGGGAATGCTGTTCCAAGCTTTGGTGGATTTCTGATAAAATCTGACACCTGCCTTCCAGAAGATAATCAGGAAGGTTACTGTGAAAGCAGGAAGGTTTGGGAATGTTGGGTGTGAGGGAAATGACCACATCAGAGGTTCTTTCCTGAGCCTGGGTCAGGAACTCGAGCTGAGCTGATACTTCTGAGAGCTGAGTCACTTTTTGTAAGGTTTCTTAGAGGGTGGTGGGGCCTTTCTGCTCTAAACCATCATCTCAGTGTGGAGAACCCTGCAAAGTTGGAATTTCCGTGACTATTTAATGTTTAATGTGAGCCAGAAGAAGAAGCAATGCACAGTCAGCTGTGGGTTCATCCCCAGGAAATGGGATCACTTCAGAAAACACATGGAATGCAACACTGCTCATTAATTATGCAGAACTTAATAAATTGCTGGATAGAGACTGAGCTCAATTGCTCCATTTTTCCCTGTGCACAACAGAGTGGAACTAAGCCCTGCCAGATTTGGTTTTCTTGTGTTTCAATTCCTCTGGGGGGAGCATGTGGACATTTCTTATCAGAAACTTGGAGTGAGAAATAACCCTCCTTGCTTATCAGTGACTCCTGGAGACTGATCAAAGGATGTTTGCTGTGCCACGGAGCTCAATAGTGCCTGACTTGGAAGGAAACTTGTTTCCTGCCATGAGTTCTTCCATGCCTTGTTCCTGGATGGAATTTTTATCCCTGGATCTCCTTGTCTTTCTATTAATCCTCTGTTCAGATGTATCCCTTATCCAGGGGAATGCTGCCAAGGAGATCTGTGGAATTTTGTCCTCAGTAGATTGAAAATTTTGGGGAAAATGCTGTTCGTGGGAGAAGGAAATGATTTACACATTTTTGAGGTCTGGTTTTATGAGTGCTTGTGTCCCACAAGGATTTCCCTTTCCCCAAAAGTGCTGAAGTTTTTTATTTTGACAACTTGAAAGAAGCCTCTCAGCCTCATCTTTCAGAATCACTGCTCGGTTTGTCCCTTTTGAAGTATGACCTATATTTTAGAGAAAGAGTGAAAAAGAAGAACCAATGCTCCCCAAACAAAATAAATCTCTTAGTTTGGGTCCAGTTCATCTTCTTTGTTGCTGCTGTTTTGCACAACAACAAAGGGGAAAATGCAGCTCTGCTCGGGCTGAGCTAATTAATTTTCCTCTGCTTTCTTTGTTCACCCACCAAGCTGAAAAATTGGCTGTTCCTACAGTTTTATTTGGAAATGGGCTGGGAAAGCTCCTTTTTCAAACAGTGAGACTGTAGGAAATACCTCAGGGATCTCAGGAGGAACAACACCGGGGGACAGCGCTTGGGTTAGGAGCATTCCTTTTTTTAAAAATCCCACTTTTTGCAAAAGAGAAAGAGAATTAGCGAGGGTGCTGGCTGCTTTTTAAGGAGCAGGGTGATATAAACGATGCCAGGGCCAGAGGTGGTTCCCGTGGTGCTGGGAATGTCACCGTGGGGCAGGAGGAGCTGCAGGCCGGGCGGAAGGGAGGGAGCAGGGCCTGAGTGACTGAGGCACTCCATGACAGGGCTCTGGCTCTGTTTTCCCGAGTTATTTTTGCTCCTAACGAAGCCCTGGGCCGGTGGAAATGAGCTCAGGAGCTCAGTGCTTCCTGTGGTCACCTGCCAAGCCTGAGGCACCCGGCCTGGGGGGCTGTGGGGCCTGCCCGGGCTGTGCCAGCCCCACCATGGCCCCTCTGCTGTGCCAGTGTCCCCGGGCTGCCCAGGGGCAAGGGACAGCCCCCCATGTCCCCCAAGGGGCAGTGCCAGCCCAGCTGCCCCAGCTCCTGAGCCACAGCCCCCAGAGTCCCTTCCCAGACTCCGTGTCCGGCCCAGGGCTCCAGCAGCCTCCCCAAAACCACAGCAGAGGCTGTCTGCATCCTCCCAGGGGATGTTCACATTCCCAGACCGCTCCCCAAGGGAGCACTTTGCTTTTTCCTGAATTGCTGGGTGTATTCCAGAGCAATTCCACAGAAAGACAGGGATAAATGAATCTTTTCCTCTCTTGTTCCAGGACTTCATTTAACTCTCGGGACTCTGAACTCATGGGAGGTTTAAGTTGTTTGGAAATGGTGCTGCAGGAGGTGGAAAATGGAGGTGGCTCAGCAAGTCCTGCTTTTCCTGTGGATAATGTGCTGCTGGATACTGCCAGTGGATATGGAATACTGGGCACAGGTCTGGTAATCCCAACATAAGAAGGACATGGAACTGCTGGAGCAATTCCAGAGGAGACTGCAAAGTTGCTGAGGGGACTGAAGAACCTCCCGTATGGAGGGGTTGGGAGAGCTGGGAATGTTCAGAAGGTTGTGTGGAGACCTCACAGCCCCTTCCAGAGTCTGAAGGGCCTGCAGGGAAGCTGGAGAGGGAACTTCATCAGGAATTGGAGGGACAGGACAAAGGGGAATGGATTCCCACTGACAGAGCAGGTTTAGATGGGATATCAGGAAGGAATCCTTCCCTGTGAGGGTGGGCAGGCCCTGGCACAGGGTGCCCAGAGAAGCTGTGGCTGCCCCTGGATCCCTGGCAGTGCCCAAGGCCAGGTTGGATGGGGCTTGGAGCAGCCTGGGCTAGTGGAAAGTGTTCCTACTATGTCAGGGATGGAATGAGGTGATCCTTAAGGCCTCATCCAACCCAAACCATTCCATGATTCTAAACCAGACCAGCAACGGGGAAGAACGGGTCCCTCTCATATACAGGTGCCCTTCTCTTCCTCCCCACCAGCTCAGTTTCAGCTGCCACCCTTGGGAATGTGTCCTGTGGATCTCTCCAAGGTGAACACAATGTTCCTGCTGGCCTGGGGATCGCTGCCTGTTTCTGGCTAGGGATGGGAAAAGGAGCAGGGAACACTTCAGTATCCTGATCTTTCCCAATGAAGTGCTGGGTGTGGGAGGGCTGCACAACCAGGTGAATGCTTTTTGGGCTACAGCAAAATTCCTCTCTAATTCTCCAGCTCCCAGGAACATGGAAGGCCTGTCCTGGAGCAGTTTCCAGCAGGGACACCGTGAACAAGTCAGCCTTAATCTTATTATCTCAATGATGCTCTTTATTAGCCTAAATCAGCCTGGCATCCTTTTGATGTGTGTCCAGGATGGATTGTATCTCTCCCTGCTGGAAAGGCCACGGAGAACTCTGTTCCTGGGCTGTAAATAAAGAGGGAAAAAAAAATCTTCCTTTTTGATGAAGTGTTTTAGTGGCAAACTGGCAGCACCAGGGGAATGAGGGAGAAAGAGGAATGATCAGAGGCCAGACCTTCTGAAAATAGGGTGACTTTTGGGGAACAAAGCCCCTGCATTCCGTGAGGAAATCCCAGGCACCAGCACAGGCTGGGATGCCCCTGCTGGAGCAGGAAGGTGGCACCAGTGATCCACTGTAGTCCCCTCCAACCTGAGCCATCCTGGGACTCTGGGATGTTCCCGAGTCCAGACCTTCACACCTGATGATGATAGGAAGCAGTTTTTCTCTTCCTGGTGCCAAAAAAGAGCTGAATGAAAGCCCTGTGTAATTCCAGGGCGTGGTGGGTGACAGCACCATGATATCACTGCCTGGCAGTGCCAGGGCTCTGCTCTCATGGCACAGCCCGGTGCCTTTCCAGGTGTGGCAGCAGGAGATGGGATCTCACCTGCCTGAACATCCCAGCGTGGCACTGACTCCTCGCCTAGGGAAGAGAGGAGGAATTTTGGCTTCAGCCCCACACTTCAAACTGATCTCAGCGGGGTGGTTGTGTAAGTATTTTCAATTTTTTTGAAGACATCATCTCATGGGGTTATTTAATCAGCCTTTTCACGGATGGATTTGTTGTCTTCACAAAGCTTGAGCCAAAAAAAAGGGATGGACCAGAAATGAGGGTGAACCTGCCCAATCTCCCTGTTCAGGCCACAGAACAAAAAGCAGAGAAAGGAAAGGCAGGAAGGTCGATCAGATCTCCAGAAGTCTTTCCATGCCATGAGCATGGCTATTAATGGACACTGCTAAGGGAAATAATTCATATTTAATAATCAGGATTGCTGTCTCAAGCGCATCCCTCTGAAGCTCCTTTTGCTTCCCCAGTGCTCATCCTTTGGCTGAGGAAGCCCCTTTGTGAGAAGGACTCAGTTCCCACGGGTTTCCAGCTCCCCAGCCCTAAACAGGGAGGTTGAGGTTGCTCAGAGGTTTGGATCTGCTCAGATTCCTGGATCTGTTTCCATCCAGGAGAGTTGGGGGCTGTGGGTGAGGAGAGGAGCCTTGCAGGAATTAAAAATATGCAGGGCACTGCAGGCTGCAGCTGGTACAAAGTCCAGCTGGCAGAATCAAGAGAGAGAAATTCCCAGGAATTTTAGGGTTTATGCGAGAGAATAATTCCCTGTTTTTCTCCAGACCTGTAGGTCTGAGCATCCTCTCTTGTTCCAGTGCTGCGGGTGCTGCTGCTGGCCTCCGCCCCGAGCTGTGCTTCTAATTGTTGTCATTAACTCACTGTGTGAGAGTTAATTACAACACATCGCTGCCTCAGAGCCCACAGAGGGAAAAGGGACCCCTTGGCACTGCCCATCCCACAGGATCAAATCCCTTTGCCATCGATTATCAGCTTTCCCAGGGCACTGATTTGCCAGAAATTCCCCTCTGGGCTCCTGGGTGAGGAACCTCCCAGGCTCCAGGGAAATTTTGTCCCTCAAGTGTGAAATTGCAGCAGAGGGGAAGTGGAGAAGGGACATTAATTCACGGGACAGCTTTGCTGTGGGAAGATAATTTGTATTTCCCTCATGCAAATGCTGCAGGAATATGAATGACCTCCTGCAGGGACTGCTCTCAGAGTTATGTTTTGTTGTTGGAACCAAAATTAGGGATTGAATTTACCCCGGACACAAGGTGGTGGGCAGCAACGGGATTGCCAGGAGCAGGAATTTGTCCCTGTTACGACAAGAATATTCTCAAGGTGACATTTCTTATCATTAATAAAAAGCAATAATTTAAATTAAAAATATAAAAAATTCTAACAGGTGGAGATGCTCATTTGCAATGCAGATCCCTCCAGTGCTTTTATTTGGGAAGAAAAGGAAAAAAATGAGCTGGTTCCAAGGGATTGATTTTTTTTTTAATTTTTTTTTTTTTTTTTTTACTTTTCATAGAATCATGGAATCATCCAATGATTTGGGTTGTAAATATTCAAGGCCAGGTTGGACAGGCTTGGAACAACCTGGTCTAGTGGAAGATGTCCCTGCCTGTGGCAAAAGCTTGGAACAGGAAGAGCTTCAAGGTCCTTTCCAACCCAACCCAGTCTGGGATTCTGTGATTCCAAGAAGGAGAATGCAGCCATGGATATTTGTCCTCATAGCTCTTGATGTTTATTAAAGATAAAGGTTGGAAGGAACAATCTTTTCGAAGCCAACTCAACACCAACGGGTCTGGGAGAAAAGCAAAAACCTTCAGGGACTTGAAAAATGGTTGAGGAACATTAAATTGGGGATTTTTAGATGTGGGTAGAATGAATATATATAATAGATTATAATAAATATGATCTAATAATATATTATATGTATATATAATATATATCCAGAATACCTCTCATGTATCTACATATAATAATATATTACCTGTAATATCTATATGTATGGCCTGAGTTATTTAAGGTCTTAGATAATACATGAATTATAGGATATTTTATATATAGCACATGGCATTAATAAAAACCAATCCCTCAGCATCTGCCAAGAGAGCCCAAAAATTGTCTCTGGAAATAGCCCAGATCTTTTCCAGTGCATCTATAAAGAGCACCTGCGTTCAGTGGTCAGCAAATGTTGCCCAATTGATGGCAACTGTTGTCAACATCAACAAAAATAGATGGAATAATGAAAGATTTCTGCTGACATTCTCAGATACAACGTGTGCAGCTTCCACCTGGCCACAAATCCCAGACAAATTCCGTTGGCTACAAGCTGAACAGGTTTTTTAGGGAAAAATTATCTGGGGGGAAGCTGCCAAAACTCCCATTATTCTCTTGGTGACTTCATTATTGCGTTGCTGGTATTGTTCATGTTGCTTTTTAAAATGTTATCATGTTTATATTATATTTAATAATATCATGTTTTGTTCTAAAAGATAAAAATAGATTTCAAAAAGCATCAGGGGCCAATACCTCTTCTTCCACTGTAAATGTTCCCAAGCCTTAAAGAAATCCCAAGAGTCCCATCAGAAATCTATGACATAAAAAAGGGCTCATTCCTGGTGCATCTGGACTGAGCTCAAAGCCCTGTGGAAGGATGAGCCTCTTCCCTAAATAACTGATCCAAGTGTTGCTGGAAGGGAAAGGAGACGGGGAATAAATCCTGGTTTTTCAGTTTTATTCAATTAGTCTTTCCCCCATTGCCAGAAATGCCTGATTTGAGCTGGGTGAAATATTCCAAGATGCCAGGATTTCCCTCTTTATTCACCATGGGAATTTGATTCCAGTTGACAAGTTGGGAATCATTAGCATAAACAATCTCCTTAGGAAACCAACCCATCCTGGCCCCTGATAATTGTTGTGCAAGTTCTTGGTGTCCTGAAAAATAAATTAATTAAATAAATAAAGCTGGGGAGGAGGAAAGTAATTAAAATAATTTGCTTCCTAATTTGCTTGATCAGAAGCAGCAGCATGGATTTGATTCCTTAGGACAACGTGTCCTGCTTTGGAAAAGGAGGAAACATTCCTTGTCCTGTGCCAGTGGGAGTTCCAGAGCAGCAGAACAGGCTCAGTTTGACTCCCATCCTGCCCTAAAAGTGCTGGTATTTGCCCAGAACAATTTCCAAGGCCTGAGGAACCGATGGATAAAGTCGACAGCCATGGAGAACTCATGGAAAAGCCTCTTGGCCTCATGGGTTTTAGAGGGAACTGGAGCAGGTGCTTTTTCTGTGGATTTTTGGCAGCAGGAGTTGCTGATCCCTCAGGGTGGGATTGGCTCGGCAAAGATTGGGTGCTCCCAGACCAGTATGGTGAGGTTGGAATGCTGGGGTTTTTTTCTCCAGCCAGGAATTGTTTTGTACAGTTCAGAAACTCTCAGCATCAGGAAAATTAAAGGAAAGGAGGAAAATTAAGCATAAAAACCTCCAGAACTTCGAGAGCTACAAGCCATGAACAACTGGCCCTGTTTTAATGGAATCACTGAATTATTCAGGTTGGACAAGACCTCCAGGATCATCAAATCCAAGCTGTGCCCGATGCCCACCTTGTCCCTAGCCCAGAGCACTGAGTGCCACCTCCAGGAATTCCTTGGACACCTCCAGGGATGGGGATCCAAACCTTCCTTCTGCAAATCCAGCAGGTCTGGCTGCTCTCCTGGAATCCCACCTCCCACCAGATCCCTCTGGATGGTGGCTGGACTCGGTGCTGGTTTGCAGGGGCTGTTCCTGGGCATTTATTCCGGATTTAGGGTCCCCACTGGAAGCCCACAGTGTGTGAAGAGGGAAGAAAATCTCCCCATGTGTTGCCACACGGATCTGCTCCAATTCATTTCCAGGGATGAGCCCCTGAATGCTGCACACTTGGCTCCCCACCCTTGACCAAGCTGCTTTTACATCAGGAGCCTCAAATCCCAACTTCCCAACTCTCCTTTTCCAGAGGTTTTTTTGCCCAGGCTGGGTAAGCCTTGCTGCAGGGGAGGATACACACAACAAACAGCTTTTCAAGGCTGATTTAATGCCTCACCAGCTCTCCAGTTATTAATCTACCCACAGAGGAGGTTTATTGCTGTGTCTACCACAGACTGATAAAGATTATCACAGAATTAATTCCCAACAAGTGTACTGTTAGGCTCGGAGCCAAATGCTCCGAGTTATCAGTGTGAATAAATACTTGAGCATAATTTCTCAATGAGCTTGTCTTAAATGGACTTCTAAGGCCAAACCTCTGCAAATAAACGCTGGGGAAAGTGAAAAGAACAAACGTCAGCGGGTTCTTGCATCACATCCAACAGATCTGACGCATTTGGTGCAGGGCTCAGGGTGTCCGTGATCCAGAAACACCGCCCAGGTTTCCTGGAATGTGGCAGAGCTTTTCTTCTGCCCTCATCATCATCTTCATCCTCCTTGAAGAAGAAGCATGCAGGGAATGTTCATCCTTCTCGGTTCTCGACCTTCTGTCTTCCCTCTTTCTGTCTTACATTCCCCAGCAGAGCCCTGAGACTTTCATTTTCAGTGAAATTCTCCTGCACTTTCATTTTCAGTGAAATTCCCTCCTTTCCTGCTGATTCTTTCCAAGGAGCCACCAGCTCAAAGAGACACTGAAGCTACAGGGGCTGGTGATGAGCACAGAGTTCAAAAGCAACCAGAAACGTCTGGGCATGGGCCAGAATCGTTTTCTGTTTGTGCAAGTGACAGAAGAGTTTCCATCATCTGTTGAAAAATGATCCTAAAAATAACTTTCCCTCGAGTGCTGCACAGCCAGAGACCTGTGCAGAGGACATGGGTGCTGGCAGCTTGGGGACCTTCACCTGGGAGAGGAAGGGGAAGGGATTCAAAAATAGGGAAAGGCCAGGACCTTTCAAATACTTCTTGGAATACTTCCAATCCTTCTTCTTTCCTTCAGCTCATCTCTTGCCTGGGTTGCATCTCACAGTGTCAGGACCATATTGTTGCTGTCCTTATGGAATAACCTTGCATTTCCTTTACTCTGGGATCTGCATGAGTTTATCCAACCCTCTTCCTTCCAGGAAGAGTCACACGGCTGCTGCTACAGGGGAGGTGTCCCAGGAGGCTCCAGTGAGGCTGGGAGAAAACCTCTGGGAGCATTTTGGAGACTTGGCAGCACCTCCAGCTCCTGTCTTAGCTAAAGGCTCCTTTATTCAAAGTGCTGGAGCACCAGAGTGGTGCTGTCCTGATCTGTAGGTTCCTGGAGTGGTTACAGTGGTGGGAGAGAGAAATGTCCCCAGGCTAATGGTTTTTTTGCAGCAGGGCTTCACAAACACTCTCACAAGTCAGCCCATGATTTATGAGGAGATGGGAACTGGGCCAAGCTGGGCCCAGTCCCACTGTGGAACTGGTTTCTGTATCTTAAACAAACCACTCAAAGAAAAGCAACGTCTCATCTTTGTGTTGGAAGATATCCCAGGGCAAGGTCTGTTTGCCTGGCTGTGGAAACTGTGCCTGAGGAGGAATTTGGGAAAGGGAGCGGCAAAAAAGTCAATGTTTTGGGGCAGGCCGGAGCCAGCTGACACCTCCATGTGCCCAGCAGGTCAGGCCATGGTGACAGGAGCCACTGTCCTGCTTCAGGGCTGGGGGGAAGCTGTGCCTGTCCCCAAACAGGACATGAAGGAATGATGGAGACACTCAGACATATAAAATGTGGGTTGTGGTTCAAGCCCTGGCACTGGCAGGAGAGAGGAGCCCAGATTTGGCCAGTCCTGGTGATCTGAGCATTTGGAGAGGGCAAATATGGCTCTACCTCTGCTTGGAGGGGCAGAATTGTTTGTGGAGCCCGCCAAGGCTCCCAGTGCAGCTTCCTCGGGGTTTAAAAGAAGCTGTGACATGACCACAACCTGCCAATAACTGCAGGAGAAAAATGACACAGTTAAGTAGAAAAAGGCTGAAAAAAATCCTATTGGCATTCCCAGGGTAAGCAGAGCAAGGAAAATGTAAAACTGGGCAAGCAGAGGGCTCTTCCCTGTGGGAATCCTGTGTGTCACATCAGGCACTTCACAGTGTGCTCTCACCAGGAGTTTCTCACCAAGACTCTCTCCCTTCTTCACCCATAAAATTGTATTTTAAAAGAATTTTGTTATAAACGGGATTTAGGAAGTTGGCTTTCGTAATTAGCCTTATGAGGGTTTACAGAAATAAGGTCATTGGTAAATTATGTAAATAAGTTAGTGTTAATTGTTCGAATTTCTTGTTATGCATTCTCCTAATGCGCTAACGAGTTGAGCAATTAATTGCTCCAGTTACATTTAACGAGTTATAGTTAAATTAGAGTGTATGTTGTAATGTCCTGGCTACAGCGAACAGAGATTCTTGTCATTATTAAATAGTTAAAAATATTCAATTATGAAATTCTAATACAAAGGGTCAGGGACAAAATGGCCGACGGCGGCTGAGGGGGACGTTCCAGAAGGTTCTAATGCAGAGCATCAATCAGGACGCCAAGCAAGATGAGAGCTGGACCCCAGCAGGCCGGGAGCTGATGCCCAAAAGATAACCTGGAAACAAATCCCCATAGATCAATGTCTATAGAGCAGGTATTTGTTTATTGCAGCGCTGGTGGTGAGGGGGATTTCTCCTCCTAACTCACCCGCCTTTGTCAAGTGCTGTTGTTTATTTATACAGTAACATTTTGCTTAATGTTGCACCTCAGGCCCGTGATGGAATGAGTAAATCTCTGCTCCCTGATTGTCTCTCAAGAGCTATAAAGATAATTGCATGGACCCTGCTTGGTGTTCTTCTGGTCAGCCCAGCTACACACCCAGCGTTCCCTCTTTGTATTGTGAGCCTCCTAATTGTTATCTTTTATTTTTTTTCCTTTAAGAATAAATCGTTTAAAAATTTTACGCTGTGAAGCGTCGTTCTTGACAAATTTTTAAGGCTTTTAAAAGTCCCAGAGTGCCCCAGAGGGTGAGGAGCATCCACACCTTCCTCCTCCTGCCGCTGCCTGGAATGACCTCGGCAGCCCTGGCAGCACCTCCCGCCCCAGGAGCTGCTCAGGGAACTTTTATGGCCTGTTCCAGGCAGCAATAAAATGTTCTACACCCGGATTTGGGATGCCTGACTGCTGGAAAATGCTTGGGAAAGGCGCTGGTGGAGCCCTTTCATTACGGTTATTTTGGGGCATCGCTACACCAAACCTGAGACGCGTTAAAATAAATAAAGCAACAAATACTGGTGATGCCATTATTGCCTTGGAGGGGAAACTCTCAAAGGTTTGCTGAGGGTTTCCAGAGGCTGAAGGTGGCAAATTTGCAGTTTTTCCAAGAGAGGAAGCCCATGGGGCGAGGCAGGGCTGGAGCTGAGCCCTCCCGGTGCAGCTCAGGCGGGGTTTTCGGGCTCTGGCTGCGGCTCCTGCGAGCCCGGCTTTGTCCCCATCCTCCCGCTCTGATTCCCGGGCTGTCCCCGGGAGGAACAGGGTGTAAATCACTAATTAACGCCTCCTTTGTCCCCATCCTCCCGCTCTGATTCCCGGGCTGTCCCCGGGAGGAACAGGGTGTAAATCACTAATGAACGCCTCCATCCAAGCCCATTCGTGCTGCTCGGAGTTCTCCGGCACGGGCTCCCCGGAGAGGGATTCCCTAATCTGTTCCTAATCACCGAGGCTTCAAAACCACTTAAAAGGCTGTGCCTGCCGCTTGTCCCCTTGCAAACATCAATCACATTCCCTGGAATTCTGCAGCGCGGGGGAGGCTTTGGAGCGCTCGTCCAGCGTTCCTGACATCCAGCTGGTTTTATTGGCAGTGGCGGTGATGTTTTAGGAATTCCCTGCTGTTTGGAGGGGATTTCAACAGCAAACAGGGCACCAAGGGCAGCACTTTCGAGTATTAAGTCAGGTTTAATGCCGCAAACGCACTGGATGGGAGTTAAAAGGTTTGGGAGGCTACAAGTGGGACCAGTGTGTTCAGCATCAATCAGAAATAGAGATTAGGTGAATTAAGAAACTCAATAAAGACATTTTTAAGCCAACAAACTGATTCCCAAATAAACCCAAACCCCTCCCTGATCAACCCCGAGGTGTTAGAGTAGCCTTTAGGCATTTAAAACTTCAATATTAATATAAAGATTTACCTTAAGCACTTATTGAGATTGAGGCAGCAGCAAATCTCATTCTGGCTTAAACTCAACTTGGTGACACGTTCCCATGGCAGGGGACACATCCCAGTGTGATCTGGGAGAAAAATCACATTTTTAGTTCCTCCTGGCATTGCTGCTGCTTTCCAGCCTGCTGGAAAATGGCATCACCAGTAATCAGAGCACAGTCCCAGTCTGTCAAACCAGTTTGCCAACCTGTTATTGGAAGGACTTTTCTATCAGTACATTTATCTGCCTTTTCACACTGAAATTTTTGGACAGCATGACCAATAAATAAATAAATAAATAGGTTCTAATTTGATGCCTGCAATCAGCTGTGAACATAAAATTTTCCCCAGCAGCATTTAAATTTCCATACACACAATATTTTTCTGAGGAACTGAGAACCAAAATCTCATCCCCAACAGGGTTTTGATGGAGGCAACCTGGCTGATTGCTTTAATTAGTGGCAATCATGCAGCATCGTATTTAAAATGTGCAAACAGCGAAGAGTGGGGACTCATCTTGAGCCAGGGGCTTCTTTGATGATTCCAGATGTGGAAGTTTCTTTAGCTCACAGGTGAAATGGGGTTTTAGCTCAGCCCTGGGGACCAAATCCAACCCCTTTTCCAGGGGCCATCCAGTGCTGGAAGGGATCTGAGCAGGGCTGTGCATCCTCACTGCTCCTGAGCCACCTCACAGAGAGGGGCTGGAGAGCCTGAGCATCACCAGGAACGTCCCAAACCAGGCCTAAAACTCCTTCCCTTTCATGAGAACCAAAGCAAATCTTTTCAAAGTTAGTTATTCTTCCCAAGAGATTCATTTTCAGCCAAAAAAAGAGATTTTAAAGCTGTTTCTGTGGCCCATGTGAAGAGCTCAGTTTGTGTGGATATTGTGATGACACCTTAACAGGCTGCTGCTCATCTCTGGCATCTGTGGGACTCGGAACACTCTGCTCTTCACATCCCGATTTAGGGGAATTAGTCCTTAATTTGCCCTCATAAATGATGTTTGTTCCTTTCCAGTTGCATCATTTTGGATGTGATCCTCCTCAAGAAGCAGGGACCTCGTTCAGCAGCTTCCTCAGAGGGGGAAGGACCCCTGGATGAGTTTGGAAAACTGGAAAACACTGGCTGTTCCCAGCAGTGATGTGGGGACACAGCACAGCAACAGCTCTTCCTGCTCTGTCCCATCCCAGTGGGAACAGCCAGCCCACCTCCTCCAAATCCCTGCTGAGTCCTGCTCAGTCCCTTTCTCCCATTTTTGGGGAAAAAACGGCCCAATCCTGACCATCTCTCAATTTGGGCAGCTGATGTCCAGCCCTGCCTGTGCTGGGAGTTTTGGTTTTTGCAGTGTGGGAGGGTGTGGTGGTGTTGAAATGCTTTCTATTCCTTCATCAGCGTTCAATCTATTTAAAAAATAAATAAAAATCCCTGTGAGCCACAGCGAATTGTTTGATCAGCAGAGAGCTGGTTAGCAAAGGAAAATGGGTGGCTGAGCCTGGTGTGAAATTCTTGGAAATAATTCAGGGATTGCACGGAAGGAAAAGACCCCAGGGCAGATGTGACCAGCGGGGGATGGAATTCAGATTCTGTTCAGTTCTCTTAAGAAATGAGGAGTCTCTGGGTGGGTACTCCAGAAAACACAGAGGAGCTAAAAATAAAGGTACTGAGCCACCTTTCCCACTGGTTTCCCTTGGAAGCATTTAATGGGATAAACTGGGAGATAAGGGCTCTGTGTGTGTCAGAGAATAACTGACCCTCGCTCCCATCACACCCCGAATGCTTTCATCTCCCTGTTGTTTACAGCCCAGGAGAACAAAATCCTGAAGGATCCAGGGGCACCTTTTGAAGCACAAGTGCTGCAGGGAAGGAATCCAGCCCCAGATCTGCGGTGCATCCATGGACAGCTGCTCCTGTTTTATGTGGAAATTGTGCCTGCAGGCAGAGCCTTGGCACCTTTGGGCAGTTTGTTTGGCTTCAGAGAGTCCTGCAGCAGGCCCAGGGATGCACAGGGAGAACCTCTGACACTGAATTCACCCTCAGCAGACACAGGTGATAACATCAGGAGGCACTGCTGCTGTCAGGGAGCACTGGAATTTCAGGAAATTGTTGCCAAATTGGCTTTTGTGCCTGTTCATCGTCATCATCCTTTCCACAGAGGGGTCTGGGCACGGGCAGAGATGAGCCTGGGACAGAAGGGCAGGACTGGGATGGTTTGGCAGAGCTCTGCACGAGGATTTTGCACAGAAGCTGCACGTTCTCCACTGAGTTTGGCACGTTCAGCCCTCTCCAACACCTCTGGCATTTCGCAGAGCAAAGAAACAGATGCCAAACTCATGGATGGCTCCTTTGGATGCTCAGGGAGAGCCAAGGGAAAGCAACCAGCCACAAAATTCCTTCATGAGGATCTTTTTTCTAGGAGGAGAAGCTTTGTGGGATGGGGCTGCCAGAACAAGCTGCATCCATCACCAGCTCCAATTTTTCCCCTGGAAGAAGGGGCAGCTGTTAATTTATTTCTTTGGCTCTGCTCCATGAATAGGATCAGGGAAAAAGCCTGGAAACAGTGGCACAAAGTCCCCCTGCACATGGTGATGTGCACAGAGATGGAGGATTGATGCTTGAAGCAGTGGAGGAATTCCAAACATGTTTTCATCCTCTGCATCCTGCCTTTCATGCCTGCAGCAGTGGGAAAAACGTTGTCCTTACACTTCTGCCTGGAAAAACAATTAGGAATGTTAATTGCACTGCCCAGGAGGTGGAACAGGGGCTGGCCAGGAAGGAATTTTTTCTTTGCTTGTAAACAGGAAGACTCAACCTTTCCCACCATTCTCCGGGAAGGTGTCGGGAGGATTTCAAGGAGCTGGAAAATGGGACTTCAGTGGGAAAAGCAGCACGAGGAAGAAATGAAAATAGGGAGCAACAAAGCCAAGGCACCATCCAGGAGCAATCTCTGCTCCCGTCCTGCTGAGGGGAAAAGAAGGATAGAGGCACCTCAGCTGCTCTTTGGAAGTTCTCCAGGATTTTCCCAGCACCCAGGAGCACCCAACATTCCCATCTCTCCCCTAAATGAGAGTTTTCATGGGCAGAAGTCGAGTTATTCACAGAATTCTGTGTCCTGCTCATCTCCAGTGTTATGGACTGATGGGGATCCCATGGAGAGGATTTTTGGGGAGGAAACCCTTCTGTGCTCAGGTTAAAACTCTGCAACCCAGTGTTTCTCCTCAGATTTTGACATGGTTGTTAAACCTCGAGGATTTCTTTCAGAAACACGGCTTTTGTGGTGAAAAATGTGACGGATTTTCCTGATTTCATGTCTCCACCTTCATCCCTGAGCTGAGTGCAGCATGATGCAGGGCACTGGGAATGTGAACTCTGCCCCTGCAGGCTCTGCAAGCACCTGAGTTGGGGCTATATAAATAACAAATAAATAAATAAATAAATAAATAAAACATATACATATATATTATTTATATAAATAAGAAATAAATTTAACTTTTTTTTTCCTGCAGAGTTTATGTAACCTGGCCCACCATTTTCCCTGCCAACAATTCCCAGTGGAAATAAAAATATCAAACATGAGGAAACATCAAATATGAGGAAATATCAAATATGAGGAAATATCAAATATGAGGAAATATCAAATATGAGCTCTGGTTATCTCTGGATGATTTGTGTGCAAAAAAAAGGGTGAAGCTGAAAGTTCTGAGCCTCCTTTTGTGTTGCTTTTCAGGTCACTTATCCTCGACTTTTCCCAGGACACAGGGATCTAGGGCAGGGCAATTGGATAACACCAAGCAAGTCATTTTCCCTCACTTTGCTTCACTATTCCCATCAGGAAAAGGGGAAAAAGGAATATTAACTTCTCCTTGAGCTGCCTGCAGGCTCCTGAGCTGGATAGCCCATGTGTTATTATTTAATATTGGATAAACAAAGTCGTTTCCCAAGGGGTTTGGGGATAACATGGCCTTTAGTGAGTGTTAATTGACTTTTCTGTGAGGCACCAATTTGTGCCTGGATCCCTTTGTCAAAACTGTAACAACACGGCCTAAACCTCCAGCAAATACTTTAAAAAAATCCAGTTTCCGTTCTGTCCTGCTTGCCAGAAGTGGTGTTTTGTCCCTTTTTGCAGTGATTCAGAGTGTCCATTCCCCGTTGTCCCTCCTGGCAGTGCCAGCCACCGGCAGAGCGCTGACGTCCGGGATGTTCTGGTTGTAGTGAGGTGGGGGTTGGTCTCTTTTTCCAGGCAACAACTGACAGAAGGAGAGGACACAGCCTTAAGTTGCGCCAAGGAAAAGATAGGTTGGATATTAGAAAAAAGATTTTTACAGAAAGAGTGATAAAATATTGGAATGGTTGACCCGGGGAGGTGGTGGAATCACCATCCCTGGACGTGTTTAAAAGGAGATTGGATGTGGCACTCGGTGCCATGGTTTAGTTTAGTTGAGGTGTTCGGACATGGGTTGGACTCGATGATCTTGAAGGTCTCTTCCAGCCTGGTGATTATTCTGTGATTCTGGAAGCAGCTCTGCCCTGGCCCTGCCTAACAGGAATTGCTCCCGAGGTGTCCCAGGGACCTGAATCCCACCCAGGGGCGAGGCAGGGCAGGAGCAGAGGATGCTGTGCCACAGCAGAGGTTTGTGAATGGAATCACAGCCTGGAGAAGCAGATCCCAAAGGATCAGGGTGCCACCTCCTTCCCCTAATTCCCAGAGCCACCGAGAATGGTTGGCAGGGAAAACGGTGGGTCAGGTTGCATAAATTCTGCAGGAAAGAATTAAAAATGATTCAATAGCCCCAACTCAGGTGCTTGCAGAGCCTGCAGGGGCAGAGTTCACATTCCCAGTGTCCTGCATCGTGCTGCACCCGGCACGGGGATGAAGGTGGAGACCTGAATCAGGAAAATCTGTCTCATTTTGGCGCTGTCACCTGACCCACTCTGGGTCATGGCCATACTGGATGAAAACAGATGGATGAAGACAGATTTCCTGTAGGGATTTTCGGCTGTTTCGATGTTCCCCCTCCTGTTTGGAGCAGCCCCAAGTTTTTGGAGGATGTCCGGGAGCACCAACCATAGGGATAATATCCAACTGCAGGAAAAAAACCCTGGAAAAGCGCTGTTTATTCAGGGACATGCCCTCATTTGTAACTTCTGGGCAAATTCAGATGGCTCCAGGTCCTGGGATTCCAACCAGCACTTCCTGAATAGGGAACAGAGGTGTCCTGGCACCAAGGGGAGCTGCCTGGAAAGGAACATCCCAGTGGAGAAACTGAGACTCTTTGTGTGCTCCTGGCACAGCCCCTGGCACAGCCCTTGCACTTTTCATGAGGCTTTTTCTTCCCTTCCTGGCATTCTGAATTTTCTTTCCTTGGGAAGCTCTGGGAAGAGCCCGGTGCCAGATTTTTAAAGAGGCTTCCTCCCCTCAATTGCTCAATGGAAGAGCAAGATCCAAGGAAGGGACAGCCTGGAGAAATGAGAGAGAGGCAGAAATGAGGCACCTCACCCCAAATCCCCTTGGACGCTGCCACAGCCAGGCCGGATTTGGGAAGGGCAGCAGCCAAAGGCAGCAGATTCGAGGGATTTGGCCGAAGAGCAGCCCAGGGATCCATCCCATTCCCAGGGAATGTGGGCTGCTCTCCAGCCCTGTGGGGTGAAGGGCACCGTGCTCGCCCCAGGAAGACGCCAGGCAAGCCACCAAGAGCACGAAAGGAAACAAAACAAAGTCATCGGGATTCGTTCGGGACTTCAAAGCTCCGTGCCACGCCCGGGCCGCTTGTTGCTGCTCGGGCCCGGAGCCAGGGCTGGAATGAAGAGGGGAAAAGCTGCTTCATCTTGTTCTGCTCAAAACCTATGTCAAATCGAGCACCTGAGGGACAGGGAGAGAGGAGAAAGACTCAGAGCTGTGCCTCCAAATACATCTTAGGGACATCAGACCACGTTAAAAGCTGGCCTAGGTGACATTTGTCTTCTACATCAGCATTTAGCACCCAATCTCATGAAAATTCCAAGTTCCCAGGCTGCTGAAGCATCCCAGAAAACGCCACCTCACAGCCAGCCTGGAGCTGAACTTAGAATTGTTTGGAGGGGAACAGTTGGAAAGCTGCTCTTGCAGAAGGGGTTTGTTGACAGAGAAATTGGGAGTCCAGAGTTTGGTAAATATTTAAAAAAAAAATAAAAGTCTGGCTCATGTTCACAAATGAGTAAAATTAAACTGCTGACATTATTCCCAGGAGTCTCAAGGGGACTCACATGGAAAACTGCTATGAAAAGTTTATAAATGGTGGCATCACTTATTAATTTTATTAAAATGTGTGCTCGCAGAGCAGCACTCAGGAATTGCTGCCTGCAGGGTTTTCAGGCAACCTGCTCCAGTGGAAGGTGCCCGTGGTGGGGGGCTGGAAAGAGCTGATTTTTAAGGACCCTTCCAACCCAAACCATGCCGGGATTCTGGGATTCCAGGCACCAGCCAGCACAGGAGCCCAGCAGAGGTGAAGCCAGCGCTTCTTTCCATGGCCCTGCTGTTTGCTGCACGTGGGATGTCAACGCCCAGATGATGAGCAGCGACTTGTTGGGGTGCTGTGACTTGTCCTTGTGCCCTGGGGCTCCAAAATCATCACTTTGGGCTGTGGGAGCAGTGGAAGATGAGGCTGTTCCCAGCTCCATGTCCACCTCGGTGTGGTTTGGGGCTGTGAGGTTGATGGAGCCTCCTCTTGTGCCGGGGTTGTGTCACCCCAAGTGCTGTGGTGGCGTGGGGCTGGCTCTGCCTCCTGCTCTGTGCAGCTTTGGGTGTCACAAAAGAAATGTATATCGAGTTATTGGTGTCCAAAAAAGGGGCTGTGAAGGTGCTGAGAGCCCAGCCTGGAGTGCAGCCTCCTCTGACCACCCCTGCCCAATTCATCCCCCAGAGCAGGGATGTGGAGTTGGGGTCCAGGCTCTGACTCTCAGCCCTGCCAGTCTGAGGTGCAGCTTCTCCAGGGGAGGAGAAATGAGACCAGCAATTCCTGAAATGAGCCCAGCAACCCCTGAAATGAGCCCAGCAATGCCCCCTGAAATCAGCCCCGAAATGAGCCCAGCAACGCCTGAAATGAGCCCCGAAATGAGCCCAGCAACCCCCCTGAAATCAGCCCTGAAATGAGCCCAGCAACGCCTGAAATCAGCCCCGAAATGAGCCCAGCAATCCCTGAAATCAGCTCCGAAATGAGCCCAGCAACCCTCCCTGAAATCAGGCCCGAAATGAGCCCAGCAACGCCTGAAATCAGCCCTGAAATGAGCCCAGCAACCCCCCTGAAATCAGCCCTGAAATGAGCCCGGCAACCCCCGCTGAAATCAGCCCTGAAATGAGCCCAGCAACCCCCCTGAAATCAGCTCTGAAATGAGCCCGGCAACGCCTGAAATCAGCCCTGAAATGAGCCCAGCAACCCCTGAAATCAGCCCTGAAATGAGCCCAGCAACCCCCCTTGAAATCAGCCCTGAAATGAGCCCAGCAACCCCCCTGAAATCAGCCCTGAAATGAGCCCAGCAACCCCCCTGAAATCAGCTCTGAAATGAGCCCAGCAATCCCTGAAATCAGCTCTGAAATGAGCCCTGAAATCAGCTCTGAAATGAGCCCTGAAATCAGCTCTGAAATGAGCCCAGCTCACGCTTGGGCTGCTCATGACTCAGAGGTGTGAGTAAATGTGAGAACACTCTGCAGCAGAGTTGCTCTGATGGGAACACTCCCTCTTTCACACGCTTTGGAGGTGATTTAAAAAAAAAATTAGATCTAAAGGAGCAGAATATGAGCAAGAGCCAAGGAATTTATTTGCCCATGTACTTCCTACCTCTCTCTCACACCTCTCTTCTCCTGAAGCTTTGCCCACGGTGCAGATCTGGGTGGAGTGGAGGGAATAAAGGTAATTTTCTTCGTGGGAATCTGTGGTTTTTCACATGGGGTGGCTGCACTTGCACACTTTGCTCAGTGAGGGAGGAAGGCAGAGCTCGGGGGGAAGTGGCAAGAAGAAAAAAGCAAGTGAATGTTTCTGAAGCGGCATCTGCTCAGAGGAAAAGGTTGTAGAGATCTTGGCGAAATATTCCTGGGACAAGGACACGTGTCTGTAAATGGAACTGGACTTTAGAGGGAAATTATTATGGGATCGAGGGAGAACACGGCAAAACAGGAGTGGGGTGGCTGCAAGAGGTGATGGAGAGAGCCTGGGAATGGCTGTCCATGGAAAAACACTGCCTGTGGTACCTCAGGTGCCTCACCCAGGTTAAAAACCAGCTCCAAAAGGGAGTTTGGGTTCCTGAGGTCCCCCAAGAGAGCCTGGGTGTGTCTGGTGCCCGGGCTGGCATCAGGTTCATATTTATGCAAATCCCCCCAGCAGTGGCATCTCTCTGCCAGCTGCCAGGGTGAAATTCTTGTATTCTGAAGGCCTCACACGTGGAACATCAAAAGCAAGAGCAAGGACTCTCCAAGCTAAATCCAGGCTGGCAGAAAGCAGCCCCTGTGTGAGCACAGAGAAAAGGCTGTGCACTGGTATCGAGGTGGAGCTGGGCTTGGGGATTAGCTGAGATCAGCTCCAGAGAGTGGCTCCAGGAGCTGATTCTGCCACTGGGACCTGTGAGAAGCAGCTGGGAGTGACTGAGCCAGGTGGGATCCCTTTGGAAACCATCACCCCTCACTTCCCCTCAGTGCCCTGCTAGAGGCTGAAAGCAAAACTGTCCAGCTGAGGTGGCAGCCCCAGCACCTGGGGCATCCTCAGCTTTCACCAACCAGACCAACTGCTCTCATTTTTTACCCAAAACAGAGCATGGGAATGGTCTCGGGAGCACTGAGATGTTTTTATCCAAGGCTGTGGGAGAGCACAACAGCCTGGAGAAAAGGGGGATCGGGGGTGTGGACCTTGTGGCTCTGACAAGTCCCTGACAGGAGGGGGCAGCCAGGGGGGAATTTGGGATCTTATGCCGGGGAACAGGGACAGGAGGAGAGGGAACGGCCTCAGCCTGGGCCAGGGGAGGCTCAGGTTGGACATCAGCAGGAATTTCTCCATGGAAAGGGTGCTCAGGCCTTGGAAGGGGCTGCCCAGGGAGGTTTGGAGTGCCCATCCCTGGAGGTGCCCATGGAAGGGCTGGAGGTGGCACTCAGTGCTCTGGGCTGGGGACAAGGTGGGGATGGGGCACAGCTTGGATTTTATGGCCTTGGAGGTCTTTTCCAACTCAAATGATTCTGGAATTCTGGGAAGTGCCACTTTTGGGTGCCACTGAGCCTGTGCTGACAGTGGGATAAGAACCAGAGCAGGCACTGGAAGGTTCTGTGAGGCCTTGGAGACACCAGTGAGAAAAAGGCCAGAGAAACACAATAATTGGGAGTAAATGGAAATAAATGGGAAGGTTGGAGCTGCTGACACATGAAGGGAAATGGAAGTGGCACAAATTAGGCAGTGACTAATGGGACACTGCAAACAGAGGGACGGTCACACACCAACGAGGAAAGGAAAGCAATTAGGGGGATAGTTAAGAGAAATGGAATGACTAATTGAAGGAAAGTGTCAGCTGAATGTCAGGAAATAATTCCTAAATGGGAGCAGCTCAGGGCTGTGGAACAAGCTCAAAATGAGATTTCCTGAGCTGTTCAACCCTGAGTCAAACAGAATCCACCACGGACCTGGCAACAGCCCAGGCCTGAGCTGCTTCCATCGGAGCCTCTGCTCTTGTCACAGTTGTTTTAAAAACAAAAATGATGTTCAAGTCCATAAAACACAGCTAAATTTCCACTCAGCCTTCACCACAGGAATCCTTCATTCCTTGAAACTCCTGGTCAGGCACAGACTTTTAGTTCCATAAAACAGCCACGGAAAGATCTCCAACACTGATTGAACGTGTTTGCCTCAAACCCTTCCTTCTCCTGAAGTTCACAAAAAGCCAAACAACCTCAAATCCTGATTTTATCTTTATTGTCCGCCCTGGAAAGCACAGTCAGTTTCTGATTCATTTACTCCTGTGGCCAGAGCCAGCTCGATCCCTGGAATTGCCTGTCTGGGAAGCTGCTGCCTGCCTGGAATGGGTGCTCTGGTGATTTTCACTTGCCATTCCTTTCTCAACATCCCCTGTGCCATGGGAATAGTAAAAGAGGTGGAGTCCCAACAAAACTTGTGGAATTCTGAGCTCCAGGGGAAGGGAATCCCAGAATTGGTCATAAACTCCCAGCACAGGGAGTTTGTGTTGATTTGGAGTTCGATATCAAGAGACAAGCAGCACTTCCAGATCTTTGCTGCCATCCCTGATGAACACAGGACTGCAAATCTGGGCTGGTTGGAAGTTTGCCAGGAGTTCCCACTGTCTCAGACCCCACTGACAGGGAAATTCCCTGCACATTGCACCCATCCTTGCTTTCCTTGCTGGGTCCCACATCACAGTGACCGAGGAAAACTGGACGTGGCACTCTGGGCTGATGACACGATGGGGATCAGGCACAGATTGGACTGGATGATCCTGGAGATCTTCTCCAACCTCAATAATTCCGGGATCCTGAAAGATTCCTGGTATTGTTTGGAGATCCCGGAGCAGGAAGCTTTCCTGAATGGGAATCCCTTCCCAGCCTGCTGAACCCTGTGCCTGTGGGATGTTGAAATTCCTGTGGTGACTTTCAGAGCAGTGCTAAAGGCTGACTGAGAAGTGTCACAGGCAGAGGTGTCGCTGCAGGGCTGATTTACACCATAATGTGAATTTCCCAGTGCTGGAACTCGGGAACACAACTCAGCAGTGAGGAGAGAGGCTCCCTGGGGGAGGAGTGTGAGGCAGGCACTGGGCTTGGACAATTATCCAGGGACAATTCCCACCACGCTCCCGTGAACTCTGCTCTGCTCACCACCAGCCATAGCAAGACGCAATTAATATTACTTAACTTCGGGCTGTTTTTCCCAGATTTGGTGTTGTTGACTCATCTGGGAGCTGCATAATTTCTTCAAAAAGGTGAAAGGTTTCCAATCAGCCAGGACAGAAGCAGAAAAAAAATCACTGACCCCATGGTGGATGTGGAGTTTCCTCTGACCTCCCACTGTAGTTCCTCAAGCTGCTTTTCTGTTCTTATTCTTGTTTTCAATGCAGAGTAACTTTCTCGTAGCCTCAGAGTTTAAATTCGTTGCTGATTTCACTGATTTGTGGCATAATGTTCTAAGACTTCCATCTGGTTTTGAACAGAAAAGGCCTAATTTGGGGTGTAAGTGAATCACAGACCCCACAGGTTACAAAAGACATGGAGGAAGAGAAAAAGAGACTGGGAGGGTGGGACAATGACATCCTTTTTTATGTGGCACTGATGCAATAACACAGATAAGGAGCTACAAAGGCTTCAGGTGAAAGTAATTTACATTAGCAGAAAATAAATCATTAAAAATAAAAGGCTTTTTTTGGGTCACTCATTCAAAAATGAGGGGAAACCACCGGTGAGTGGCACAGTGTAAATATCTGCTCAACATCCTGAGGGCTAAAAATGTTCTTGGTACTCCAGGCCCCAGCTGTGCCCGTGTCCCTGTGCCATGCCACCCTCCAGCAGGCCATGGTTTGTGCCTGCAGTGGGTGAGGAGCTCCCTGAGGAGCTGAGCCCTTGATAAAGGACAGGTTGTGGTGGCCTTGAGCTCTCTGTCCCCTTGGAATGTGTGGTGTGTCCCATCTCAAACACCCCTCAGGGCAAAGAGGCCTGCAGGAAGCAGAATTATCTGTGCAGCTTCCTTCCAACAGCACCTTCTGCCAAAACCTGGCAGTTTCTTGGGCTTCCCCTTGGGAAAACCCAGTCCTGGTGTCACAGGAATGGCACTTCTCTGCATGGAGAAACTGCATGGAGTGAGGTGGTGATGGACAGAGAGGCTGAAGGCTCAGGAGTGGGGGAAGAGAGCGGTGGGACCATGCCAGGCCTCCACTTCCAGGGGTGTGGCAATGCTGGTGATGCTCAGCCTGTGGATAGTGGGAAAACACCCAGGAAATGATGGGAATTTGCAGGTTTGGGCCATGAATCAGATGTTTCTGGTGTGGGTGTCCAGGTCTGGTTGTGAATATCAACCTGTGCCACCCACAGCTGACAGCACCCATGTGGTGACATGGCCTTGGCATCATTTCATGCCAACAGGCACAAATGGCATATTCCGATTGTAATTAACGAGTTCTAATTCGGATCTCATCCAAAAAACTCTGCCAGGATGAATTTTATTTGCATGGGAGTCTGCTCATTCTCCTTCCCATGCCAAAACCCACTGGATATTGCCCAAACCCATTTGAAATTAACAAACTTTTTAAAAATTCTGCTTCGTTGCTGCATTGCTTGGTCTGCAGGATCTAGAGAACTTTCTGCTTTAAAGATGTGAAGGAATTTCTTCCTGACTTTTCCAAAGCCCTTTATTATCCCCAGGCACATAAGGGGGAACGTGGCAGTGAAGTGTTCTGGGTCTGTTCCCAGCAGTGACCCCACTCCTAAAAAATCCACTCCCAACCATTGCCCCAGTCCAGTGCTCCCACCTGGCCAGGGTGTTGATAAGGCAGGAGGCTGGGATGATGAATGCATGGAGGTTTCCCTGTGGAATCACACCATGCCATGATGGATTCCTGACGTCAGCAGGCTGTGGAAAAACCTGGAATCCCAGAAAACACATCCAGATCCTGCTGGCCTGCTCTGAGAGCAGCAAACAAACACAAATGGCCGGGATAATGCCTGGAAAAGCTTTTCCCTGGGCATGGTGCTGTGCTCCTGCTCTTTTCCTGCTGGGATTGGAGCGGTGCCGAGCTGGCAGCGCTTCCCTGCCTGGTTCAGAGCTTCAAAGCCTGCTGGTATTTCCTTTGAGTCATCTGGGAGAAGAGGCTGATAAGGCTGGGCTGGGGCTCAGGGAGGTGTCAGAGCCTCTGTGTGCCTGCCTGGAGCTGCAGAGCCCTCCAGGGACATTCCAGGGCTGGATTTTGGCTCCCCTGGGTACAAACTGTGATGGCTCCTGGCAGGAAAAGCTCCCTAGAGAAGGTCAAGCCAACAAGAACCACTTGAAGAACAGATTTCACACCGTGGATGAGGGTTAGGATATTCCAAACCCCATATTTCAAAGGTTTGCAAACTTCTTCAAGTCTCTCTGTGATGTTTCCTCCTTCCACACCAGGTTTGATGCATATTTCTGACCCTTGGAAGGTTTGGGAGCACTTTAAGGACTTTTAAAGACAATTTCATTGTCCCTGTGTGAACATACAAAACACATGGATGAACTTTGGAGTTGCATCCCTGTGCTCTGGTTTAGGTGAAATTCCATCATTTCTTCAGCAGGAAACACACTCGGTGCTCCCATAAATGCGACAGGGATGGAGCCAGGACTTTGCATTTCAGCACTGAGGTTTGTTCAGAGAGATCCAAGGAAGCTGGAGGAGTCACAGCTTCCACAGGGCTCAGGCAAAAAGCTGCACGGGGTCACTTCCACCCCTCACTTCTAACTTCCCCTGTGCTTCCCAAGGCTCTTCCAAGACAAACAAACCCCTCTTTGCTGAGGCTTTCCCAACCCTCCCTGCGACACCAGAGGAGACAAATTCCCCAAAGCTTTTTGCAGCAACTGCTCCTGAGGATTTTCCTGCTGCTGCTTCCTTCCAGATGACTCCAGGATGCCAGGAGATCCTTCCTGTCCCATCCAGTTGGCTTCACTCTGGATGAAGTTGGACAAAATAAATGGAAACCCCAGCAAAGCTCTCGTGTGCTGCTGAGGGTGCTCTGCTTGGCATTAAAGGACAGCTGCTGCCAGGCTGCTGCTGAATTCCAGAGTTTTATTTCCTGGGAAAACAAGTGAACCAACAGGGCAGAGCTGCAGCTGGAAGAGTGGGATGGAACTTCCTCACTGCTCCAGCTCCTGTGGCAGTGGGAGAAACCTTCCAGGGCACACTGAGTGCATCTGGGAACTGGGAATTGCTCTGCTGCTGAGTTCCTGTGTGTCTCATAATCTTCCCATAGCTCCTCTTCTCTTGGATTAAAAAAAATTGTATTGATTCTGTCCCTGTGCTTCTGCAGGGAGCAGCGAGGACCTTGAGAGGCCTTTGGTCTTCCAAGTCCTGTAGATAGAAATTTAAATTCACGTGTCAGCCACTGAACCTGGTGCCAAGCAAAGGGATCGAACTGGGAGAGGTCATCACAAAATTATGTCTCACTCTGGATTGCGCCAGAAATTCCCTTTGGTTTTCTTTCCGCAGTGAGAGGCTCTGTTTACGTCAGAAAGAATCTTCAGCCTTTCTGCACCAGGCTGGGAAGCTCACAAAAATCCTGGGATGAGGCTGATGCTGTCCAGGGGCTCGGCCAAATGTGCTGTACAAATCCCGGAGTTTCCCGCACGTTCCAAGCGTCTCCAGATGAACTGAAGATGTTCAGGATCGAGGAGACGTGGAAAAAAGGGGAATAAACCATGGATGGTGTCCTGTAACATCAGTAGAACACCCATCCTGCACGAGGGGTTTGTAATTCTGCTCACATTCCCAGATGGCACCACCAAATGAGGGGGAAACTTCCAGAAACTCCTTGTGGTTTCAGCTTTAATAACCCTGATCCCCATTCCCACCTTTCCTTAGTCTGGAAAAGCAGGAATAGGATGTGTAAAGGTCGTTGACACTGAACTGACATTTTAATTTGTTTTCTTATCATCTGAAGCGTTACCAAGTCTTGTCTTCCCCTCCTTCTGATCAGCCTTCCGTTGGAAAGGAAAAGGAGAATTCCAGAAAACACCTCCCAGCAGAAAGCAGGAACATAAAGAAAGATCCCAAGGAGGTTTTTATACAGGTGACCAAACTTTTACCTCCATGGACAGTGTGGAAACTTTTCCCAGGTGTTCTGCACACCTGGAACAGGAGGAAAAGTGTCTTTTTCTGTGCTTTTCTTTTCAGGAATCCTGCTTTTAAATGAGTTTTGGATAGAGGAGTTCTGCACTAAAAATCTTTATCTATTTTTCAGTCTTATCATAACCAGGAATCAGCAAAGGCCTTCTAAATCTTGCCTTTATACAGAAAACAAACCTGTTTTTCCATATAGAATAGATGAATGTTAGTGCTTCAGTCTCACTTTTGTGTCTAAAGCAGGAAATCCCCAATTTTTATGGCCTTGCCTTTCAGATGATCAACTATTCCTCCCGTCCCATAGCAACCCATTCAGTTCTGCTTTTCTTGTGGCAAGCAAGGAGTCATATCACCCCTATCAAAAGTGAGATTTTTTTCTTTCATATGAAGTGCTTTATGTCCTTAGGAAAAGCAGAGACACATCCAAAAGGTCCTTTTTAATGCACAGTTTTCCTCATTACCTGAAAACTCAGAGCCCAGTTAGGATTTCCAGAAGTTCTCCGAGCTACAGCTCTGGAATGCTGTAGGATTTAAAATGCAAGGAGAAATTCCAGCCTCAAGCTCCTTTCAGTGCTCACAAACACAAACCTCCCCTGGATGCAGGAGGAGGATTCCCCTCCCCTGGATGCAGGAGGAGGATTCCCCATCCCTGGGTGCAGGAGGAGGATTCCCCTCCCCTGGATGCAGGAGGAGGATTCCCCATCCCTGGGTGCAGGAGGAGGATTCCCCATCCCTGGATGCAGGAGGAGGATTCCCCATCCCTGGATGCAGGAGGAGGATTCCCCATCCCTGGATGCAGGAGGAGGATTCCCCATCCCTGGGTGCAGGAGGAGGATTCCCCATCCCTGGGTGCAGGAGGAGGATTCCCCTCCCCTGGATGCAGGAGGAGGATTCCCCTTCCCTGGATGCAGGATTTGTGTTGTTTTCCTATTAAAACACTTCGGGACTCTCGACCTTCCTCCCCTACATGGTGAGATATGAAGACAATTCCCTGCTCAGAGCACTGCCAGCTGATGGCCCAATCGTTCCTCATTCCATGCCCTGAGGATGGAAATCCAAGAGGATGAGTTGGGTTTCTACCCTCTGGAGCCAAAGCCAGCTCCACCAGGATGGGGGATTTTAGGGATATCCCTTGGATGGCTGCAGGGCCATCTTCTGCTGCCTCACAGGATCCAAGAGGAATCACTTCCCAAGGCAGGGAGAGCACAAGGTTCATCCCCATGGAATACCAAGAACGGGAGCTCTGGAGCAGGCAAACAGAAGCTGGAATGTGTTATAATTACAGGTGCTGTGTGGGCACTGATTAATTAATTATTAGACAGCGCTGGCTTGTCAATATTGCAAAAATTCCCTCTAATTGCACATTGCTTCTTCCCTCTCATTCCACCTTTTCCTCTGCCTGCATCCACGGGAACATTAATCCCCAGAATTCCCTCTCTGTGAGCTGTGTGCTGGAAAATGAACCTTTAATCTGAGAGGGAGAAATTCCTTCTGAAACAATAAGGAAAGAGCTGCTCCTCTCTTGCAAAGAGATGAAAACATTTTTGCAGCAGCCATTTAATTTCTTTCTTCTTTGCTTTTCCTACCTCATTAACACGTTTTAAAGTTAATTACGATATTCCTGCTGTCAGCAAGGCTCTGAAAGGGACTCAGTGCATCTCTGGTCCATTCTAAGGTAAATTTTCCCTTCTCTCCTGAAGCACTGCAGGGATAATAAAAAAAATCTTCCACAGGGCATTAAAATTTTCCTTCCCACCAGCAGTTGTGAGTCATGTCCAGGCACAGAGGTTTTCCTTGGGGAGCAGAGGAGGTTCATTAACACCCACAGCAGCTCCTCCAGCCTGTGGTGCTCAACACCCTCACTCATCCCATTTGTCCCTTCAGATCCAATCCCTGCAGCTCCACTTTAATAAAACAAATGTTCACCCTTAGGAGGATTCCTGATTTTCTTAAATCTCGTGTCTTCTTCCAAGAAAGGCCCTTTAGGCTACTCCTTTCAGTCCTCTGCTGTCCTGAACTGGAGGAACAAAAAGGGTTTTAATCAATATCTCCCAACTATTCCGAGCCTGGAGCAAAGAGAGATGCAGGGAGCAGGTGCAAAGGTGTGGTTTGGATGCAGGCACAGCTTTGCTGATATTAAGGAATTAAAATGTGAAAAAGTGGATGAATGAACCAGGAAAACCCAGAATATTCAGGGAATCCCCTGCCTAGAGGAGAGAGCCCCAGGATTTTCCCTGTTCCTCTCCTGCAGAAAGGATTCCAGCGGTGCCTTCCAGGCCTGTCCCTGCCCCAGGGCTCTCCCAGCTCCCTGGCTGTGCATCCATAACATCTCTGATGTCACTGCTGGCGGCTCAGGAGCAGGAATGTGGGGATTAAAGGAACATTTCCTATGATAGGGACACCCAGGTGCACATGGCCTGGATCCCAGAGCCCTCCTGCACTCCAGAGCTGCTCCCTGGGGTTGTTGGAGGGCTCATAACCAAGTTCCTGCCCCATTCTCATGGTGTCTCACAGATGGCTCCAGGCAGGAATATTTTCTTGCCCTCCCCTGTGGCACTGACAGGATTTGAATCCCCCAGCTCCAGGCCCTGCACAAATTTGGAAAGATTTTATCTCCAGAGAAGCATCAAAGAGCTGAGGGCTGGGTGTCTCAGGGCTGGGCCAGACGCTGGAATTCCTCCCCCCACAGCGAAATTCCTGTGAACTGGGGTCTCCCACATCTCCCACAAAAGCTGCTGACTTCATTTCTAACAACAATAACCCAGACTGTGAGGGCTGGGTAATTAATGAGCTTTAAATCTTCGGGGGGAAGGAAAGCATGGCTGATTTGGCTGGTGATGACAGGGCTGAGGCCAGACCCACGGCCTGCCTGTCCCACTCCTGCTCTGAAGGAGGAGGTTGTTACTCTTGGCATCACATTCCAGAGAGATGCAGCCACTCCAAGCTCCTTTACCTGCTCCAAGAAACCTTCCACATCCATGGCTGGGAATGCTGGACTCCAGCTGCCAGCAGGTAAAGGACAGGGGCGCTGTTTATTTTCATTTAGCTTATTTAAAGCCTTATAATCACTTTTCATCTGGCTGTATCCATAATTATTTATTCTGGGCTTTGAGCAGGATTTTCCCTTTTCAAACTGCACCCACTTGAACTCGGCAGCTGCCTTAACTCATGCCATAGGAATGAGCTGAGATTTCCAGGGAAAGGGAATGCAAACCTTCCTGTGCAATCAGCTACAGCCACCCTGCAACTCTAAATCTGGACAGGGACAAGGCTTTTTGGCAGATGAAAAGTCTGGGATGCACTGCCCGACATCAAACACTGGATCTGTCCCACACCTCCCTGTGCCTGTAAAATCCCCCCACGGCCTTTTAACCTCAGCCAAGCCCTCAGGAAGCGATTTTAGATGTTGTGGAAACTCAAGGAGTGAGTTGCTCTCAAATGACAGGGACAGGAGTTCCTTCCCCTCAGTCACCTCTTGGTTTTGTGGGACAAAACCTGGTGCTCCCATCAGTTCTTGGTGGTGACAGCTCCTTAGGCTGAGCTGAGTGTCCAAGCCACCCACAAGATGTGGGGACATTGTTTGTGTTGCTGTGATCTCCTGGGTCTCTTTATTCCAGCAGTTTAGGAGGTAAACCCGAGGCTTTGTGCAAATATCTGCCGAGAAACAAGGGATTTATAAACGGGCAACAGACAAGAATTCCTGGTTCCTGCTCCCTGGTGTCCCTGCCTTGTCAGCTCTGGGATGGAGATGCTGCTGCTGAGGCTTGGCACCCAAAGCAGCAGCTGCTAAAGGGACACAAACCTGCCCTGAGTGCCCTGGGAAGTGCCCGAGGTCCTGTCCCCACACCCTCCTGCCTCATCCTGCGGGAAGGGAACCACTGGAACACCCAGGGATGCACAGAGCCCTCCCCGGGAGTGCTGCACCCCCAGAGCTCACACACACCCTGCTGGCTGCCTGGGGTTGCATCCCAAATGGAACTGGGGTGGCTCAGGAATTCATCAAAGACAGGGACAGCAGGGAGAACGGGGAGCTCAGGAGGTTAAAAACTGGGATCAGAGGCCCTCGTGCTCCTGCTGGGAAAGAGATGGAGCGAAGGAGGTGGGACAAGGCAGCCCAGCACAGCAGCTCCCTGCTCCCACTGCATAAAGCACACGGGCCCTGAGCTGCCCCCGGCCCAGGACTGGTGGATTTGAAGGATGAAGTCGATTTGTTTGCATCTGCATTTGTAAAATCCCAAAAAAATCCTAGGCAATTTGGAGAAATTCATACCTGCTGCTCCTTGGCAGGGATCAGCTTTTAAGAGGCTTCAGCCCCTGACTCTGAGGGACCTGGCAGTGGTGGGAGAAGAGCTCAGAGCGATTTTCAGGAAAGTGGGAATTTCAAGAGAGAAGCCAGGTGGGCTGCCAGGAACCCCATGGATGAAACCGTGAAATTCATCCCCATGACAGCTCAGCGCCATTTCTGCCTTTTCCCCTCCTAAAATCCCAAGCCAGATCCACATTTCCATCCAGCCCCGCATTTGGGCAATGCAGCATCTCCCTCCTTGCTCCTCCAGGACACCTTTCCCTGCTTCCCACTTCCACCAGAGGCTTCCACAAGTGATTATGAAACCAAATGGCTTTGACCTTTGAAGATGGGAATGGCCGGGCAGGGCTCGGTTCCCTGCAGGAATATTTATGGGCACAGCAGGAAGGTTGTAGGAATTTCTTTCATTCTGGGGAGAAGGCAGGCAGCCGGCACGTGTTGTGCTCACCTCAAACATTCAAATCTTCATTTTTATCTCGGTTTACCTGGCCTGGCCTTCTGCCCTGCCCTGAGGAGCAGCTCATCTGCAGGAGGGAAGCCAAGAGATATTTTGAGGGGGGGAAAATATTCCTAGAAATGGAAATGTCAGTGGAGAAAACTTCTCTCGGGGATTTCTCGTGGTCCCCATGGACTCAGCTGGACAGAGGTGACTCTGAGAGAAAATTGCAGGCACAGAGGTTGGTTCCTGGAGAATTTCTCTTCTGCAGCAGCATCTCCAGGGATCCAATCAAAACTCCCTCAGACAGGCACCAGGATGGATTTTTTTAAGGCAAAAAGCTGAGCCTTTGATGCTTTCCAGTGATCTGAGGGAGAACATTCCCGTTTTCTGGGAAATGGGGAGGAATTCCTGAGGATACAAGGTTCTACAAACGTTGAGTCTGTGCTTCCATGGAAAAGGTGAACAGTGGGAGAGGTAGGAATGGCAGGTTCTTTGCTCGGACTTGGAGCTATTTTTTATCCCAAATATTCTGCCAGGAGCCGGCGGAAGGGGCGAATTTGAGCTTGCCAGGGCTAATTTTAGCACGAGGCAGCCTTACACCATTTCCCTCAGGGCTGGCAACGTCCAAAAAAAATTAACATAAAATCAAGCCCAGATTAAAATCGCCCAATTATCACGGCGCAGCGAATAAAAACCCTCGCCAGAGATGTAATCTATCGTGCTATTAAATCCCGGTACCACACAAAGCCCCGGTCCCAGATACCATCTCCGAGGTGGATGCAGCACACAATAGCCCATCTAAAAGCAATTACTGGCATTGTTTAAGGAGTTAAACTGGGTTTGTTTCAAGAGTTAAGATGGGTTTGTTTAAGGAGTTAAACTGGGTTTGTTTAAAGAGTTAAGCTGGGTTTGTTGAAGGAGTTAAACTGGGTTTGTCTGACATTCCAGAGGGGTTGAGGTGGGGAAAGAGCCCGGGTGGTGCCTTTCGCTTCCAGGGGCTGCTCTGCCTTCAGCGCCGCTTCATGAATGAGAAAATGAGGCTGGAATATAAAAAGTGGGATGTGCGACAGGAGCTGGGAATGGGCTGCGGAGTTCCCCCGGAGCAAGGGAACGACTCAAACGGGGCTCACATCACGGCCAGGCTGAGAGGGAGGAGCGGTGGGAGGGTGGAGAGGGAATTCTGCCTGTCGGACACCTCACCCGGACACCTTCGTGCTTCCCACCCTTCTTACGACCAGACTCGGCCCGCAATTAAGCAAATGAGGTGATGGTAAGCAATTAAAGGACAGTCTTTGCGTGCTCTGTGAGTGGATGTGTCCAGGATTCTCCCTGTGATGGTTTTTCGCAAACCCAGTCACTTCTAAAGGATCCTCCTGTCCCCCCAAATCCTGCAGAACTCAGCCAGTGACTTTCTTTTAGGGCATCCATTCTCTTCCACGCTCAGAGCAAAATCTCCGTGACAATTCCCACTGGCATTGTCCAGTGCCTGTGTAAAAAGGGAAGGCTCATGGTTCAGCCAGGCAGAGTTGAGACAAGCCTGGGATTAACCTAAGCCCCTTTTGAACTGTGATTTTCGCTTTCCAACACGGTATTTAGGGAGAGGATGGAACTCTTTGTGTTGTAGCCACAGAGAAAACCAAACTTTTTCGGACTCTCTTGTGAGTTGCTCCAAAAGAACCGACAGACAGCAGTGGATGCCCTCTTAACGTGCCCGGAGGAATAAGGAATTGCTGCTTGTGCTTCAGTGAGGGAAAACAGAAAATCATGGGCACAATGACTGCAAAGATCCACGGGATCCAGCAGGAAAAGGCGATTAAATCAAATTAAACCCTCTTGGGTTTGCCCCAGAGGAAGAACATCCCTGCAGCACCCACCACGGCCACTCCACTCTGCAGCAATTCTTCCTCAATCCATCCCCTCAAAGCTCAGCAGCCACTCAGCTATTTCGGGTTTGATACGAGGCAGATTTGATAAGAAAGCTCGCAGGAAAAACCAAATTTCCTCTTGGACTCGGCAGAACTGGGCACATATTCCGGCACACGGAGTTCCTTTTCCTACGAGCTCATGCAGCAGCCTTCTAAAATTAGGAGTGAGGTGGAGATCGGCCCTCCTTGCTCACAGAATCTGCGTCCTCAGCTCCAGAACTCACCTTGGGGGCACAGCACGAAGTGTCCCTGGCCCTCCTCACAGCCAGAGGAACATCCAGAGGAACGCAGCAGGGAAAAGAGGGAGAACAGAGGGAATCCCAAGTGCCAGGTTGCCCAGAGGGTGCCCGGGTGTAGCTCGGGATGGGCAGCCGGAGCAGGAGCGATCCCTCCCGGCTCTCCGCATCCCGCTGCTGCCTCCTCACCCCCTCCCCGTGGCGACACCACTTCCCTGCAAGGAATTGCACAAATTCCTCTGCCGCCAAACGCTGTTTTTGTTGAGGATTGCCACTTCCGAGCGCTTGCCAAGAGCCTGATCTGGCCAGGCTGCTTCACTCCAGAGTGTTCGTGCTAAACATCTGGGCAGGCAGGGTTGAAGGAGCCGCCAGCATCCACCTCCTCACAGTCCTCGGGAAAGTCTTCCATGCCCAAAAGCCCGACTCTTTATTCCAATTAATGTCAGTTGGGCTGATAAAAGTGATTATTTCTCTCTCCCAGCCCCGCTTTCTCATTGATCCCACAGGCTGCTCTTCAAATGCCACTCAGCGAGCAGGGAGCACACATCCAATTATGAAAAGGGAAAAGATCAGCGTGATGACAAAGCACCAGTGGGGCATGAAACAAACGAGATGTGTCTGGTTTTGACACCTTCCAAGCCCAAGAAACCCAGGAGGAGGCGTTTTGGGGTTTTCCCTCCCCCCCAAAAAAAATTCAAACTGAACTGTGTTTATAACGTCTTTGAGATTTGGCGTTGTGTTTATTCAAAGAAGAAGCCTTGAAGTTGCTGGGCATCTAATAATTACTCAAAAGCACAGGTAAAGTCATGCAAAACCTTAAGAGCAAGTCAGACGTGGGGTGATGGAATTTATTTTCATGTGAGGCAAATTCCTGCCTTGGTTTTTGGAACCTGTGGTCACTTGTCCCACTCGTTGAGGGCCAGGGCTGTGTAGTCAAAGGCAAAAATCAGCTCAAGCCATGGGCCCTAAAAGGCTACACCTAAAAGGTGACCAAAGATTGCCAAAGAAGAAATCGAAGGAGAAAATCAAGGAACGAAAATCAGCCTTGCTCTGCTTCTTCCAGCACGGCCTCTTAACCAAAGCCCAGGCTGAGGTTTCTCTGAACAGAGCACAACAAAGACAAAATGTCGAGCTGTAAATGGGGCTGGCTCATCCCTGCACCCTGGGCCACAGATTTGCAGAGTCCTGCAGCAGCCTCTGGAGAGGGATTGCCAGAGACTGGGATTCCTGGATAAAACACTTGTTGCAAAGCAGAGAACTTGGCTTCCTCTCTCTCAGAGCTGGGGTTTCCCACCACATCCCCAAATCTGCTTCTCCTCCTGCCAGGGCCCAGTGCTTCCCACAAGGCTGAACTTCTGTAGGTTTATTAGGATTGGGGATTTAACTCTTGTGGAGTGCTCGGATTTGGTGCCAGAAAACTCAGAAACAGCCCAGCAAACTCAGCTGGTCACTACCTGGCACCTCAGGTGCCTCCTAGAGCTGTCACACCAGCTCTTACAAAAAAAGGGGGAACAGGGAGCTGAGATAAGGTGTAGCTCCCACACCTTCTGCTTTTCCTTCTGGTTCTGCTCTGTGCTCCCACTACTGCATCTCCTCCATGCTCCTGCTCTTCCAGTGGCTTTTGGCCGTGTTTTCCCTGCAAGGTGAGCGCTGCTGGCCCGGGGGCAGAGGCTGGGAATGGATATTGCACCCAGCCAGGGCTCTCTGAGCCCCTGTGGGCCACAGCCCTTCCGGGGTGAGGTCTGGGAAAGCCTCGGTGCCACGGACAGAACCCAGCAGGTCCCAGCTGTACCTGGGTGTGTGTGCAGGCAGTGATGGCCCCGTTTATCTTATTTATTTTCCGGGCAGGGGAAGCTCCAGGTAATTAGCTCAAGTCATCAGCTCCTCCCAGCGCCCCTGCTTTCCCAGGTGCCTGCAGTGGAAATGGGTGACTTCTGGATCTCCTGTTCCTTGTCTCTTCATTTTTAAACCTCTGAGGTGTGTGGATGCAGAGGGGGAGTGTGGAGAGAGCGGGGAAGCCATGGGTTCTGGGAGGTCCCTGCCGAGACAGACACTTCATACCACTGAAACTGCCCTGAATGTCATTTCCTGATTCCAGTACCTCATCTGCCCCTCTGCTTTAAACCATAGAACTTCCTCCCTTCTCTATAAAGAATCCCCAGCACAGCCAGGGCATGGCATGGACACTCAGCAGGCCGTGGTGTGGGGACAGCAAAAAGTGGGAAACCTGGCCCTGGCACCCAGCCCTCAGCACCGAAGAACTGCAGGAAAAATGAGGCAGAATCACGGAAACCCATCAGACCCCAAGAGCTGATGAGTTTCAGATAAGATTCAACGCTGAGAAGTGTCTAATTGCTGACAAAGGCAGGAGTCTGGCACTGCCTGTGCCATGGGAGGGCCAAAGTGCTGCATCCAACCAGGGAGCAACCTGCAGCTGCTGCTGGTGGCATTGGGGTAATCTGGGCAAAAACGATTCTTTATTTTCCCCCTTTCTGTGGCACAGGGAAGTTTTAGAACCACAGCTTTCAGCTGTCACCTCTGAAAGCCCCCGGGGCCAGCAGAGTGACATGTGTCTCTGGGAGAGCAGTGTTGGTTCAGAGGGATGGCAGAAATGAAACTCCAGAGGCAGCGTTATCTCCTGTCAGGCTAAAAGGAAGTTTTCAGGATTCCTTCGCCCTTATTTAGCAAATTTGTTTGTTTTGGAGGGAAATATTTGTGATAGTGCCCAGCTCTGAGCACATGCCTGGCTGGTCACTCCCTGCCTGGTCAGTGCTCCCAGGAGTGAGGGGGGTTTGCATCCTTGGCCAGCTCTGGGATTGCTGGGGTGCAGCAACAGCACCGAGCTGGGGACTGACAGGGATGGGGACCCGGCTGACATCCTGTCACCAGCGAGGATGGGCTGCCAGGGCTTCTCCAGCGCCAGGATCCCCAGAACCCTCAGGATTTTCCTGATGCCACCCAGGGGGCACACGGGGTGCGTGGCTGAGGTGGCGACGCTCCGGGCAGGGAGCGCGGGGCCATTTGTGACACGGGGAGCGCCCGTGGGGCGCTGCAGGCAGAGGGGACCGGGACGGGGATGGGGCAGTGCGTGGAAAGCACGGGGTCACCGTGGGGCGGGAGGAGCGGGGAGCGGGGCTGGGCACACAGGGAGCGGGGCTGGGCACACAGGGAGCGGGGCTGGGCACACAGGGAGCAGGCAGAGCCCACGGTGCGGGGACAGGAGGAGCGGGGCTGGGCACACAGGGAGCGGGGCTGGGCACACAGGGAGCAGGCAGAGCCCGCGGTGCGGGGACAGGAGGAGCAGGGAGCGGGGCTGGGCACACAGGGAGCGGGGCTGGGCACACAGGGAGCAGGCAGAGCCCACGGTGCGGGGACAGGAGGAGCAGGGAGCGGGGCTGGGCACACAGGGAGCAGGCAGAGCCCGGGATGCGGTGCGGGGGGCAGGAGGAGCGGGGCTGGGCACACAGGGAGCAGGCAGAGCCCGCGGTGCGGGGACAGGAGGAGCGGGGAGCAGAGCCCGCGGTGCGGGGCCGGGGCGGGGACACGCGTGGGGCGGGCGGGGGTGGCCGCGGGGTGCGGGGGGGGTTCGGGGCGCGGTGCCGGCCGCCATTGGCTGCGGAGGGCTGATGTCACGGGCTGCTGTCACTTAAAAAGCTCCTCGGCGCCTAACGGGCTGGGACACGGGCTGGGACACAGCCGGGACAGGGCTGGGACGCAGCCGGGACACGGCCGGGACGGGCCGGGAGCGGAGCGGTGCCAGGAGCGGTGCCCAGCGGAGCGGCCCCGCACCTGCCCCGCACCTGCCCCGTATGCGCGGCCCCGCGGCTGCCGAGCCCTGAGCAGAGCCGAGCCCTCCCCCGCCGCCCCCGGGGCTGTCGCCGGGCCATGGCCGCGGCGGGGACGGAGCTGCCCGGAGGCAACGCCAGCGCCAACCAGAGCGCCGCGGACCCCACGGTGTCGCGGGACGTGTGGGTGGTGGGTATGGGCATCCTCATGTCGGTGATCGTGCTGGCCATCGTCTTCGGCAACGTGCTGGTCATCACGGCCATCGCCCGCTTCCAGCGCCTGCAGACCGTCACCAACTACTTCATCACCTCGCTGGCCTGCGCCGACCTGGTCATGGGGCTGGCCGTGGTGCCCTTCGGGGCCTGCCACATCATCATGGAGATGTGGAAGTTTGGGAACTTCTGGTGCGAGTTCTGGACCTCTCTGGACGTGCTGTGCGTCACGGCCAGCATCGAGACCCTGTGTGTCATCGCCGTGGACCGGTACTTCGCCATCACCTCCCCATTCAAGTACCAGAGCCTGCTGACCAAGGGCAAGGCACGCGTGGTCATCCTGGTGGTGTGGGTGGTGTCGGCCCTGACCTCCTTCCTGCCCATCCAGATGCACTGGTACCGGGCAGACCACGAGGACGCCATCCGCTGCTACGAGAACGAGATGTGCTGTGACTTTTTCACCAACCAAGCCTACGCCATCGCCTCCTCCATCATCTCCTTCTACCTGCCCCTCGTCGTCATGGTCTTCGTGTACGCCAGGGTCTTCCAGGTGGCCAAAAAGCAGCTGCAGAAGATAGACAGGAGCGAGGGGAGGTTTCACACCCAGAACAAGGAGCAGGAGCAGAAGGGGGGAGCCGGGCACCGCCGCTCCTCCAAGTTCTTCTTGAAGGAGCACAAGGCTCTCAAAACCCTGGGCATCATCATGGGCACCTTCACGCTGTGCTGGCTGCCCTTCTTCATCGTCAACATCGTGCACGTCATCCAGGACAACATCATTCCCAAGTACGTGTACATCCTCCTGAACTGGCTGGGCTACGTCAACTCTGCCTTCAACCCCCTGATCTACTGCCGGAGCCCCGACTTCAGGTACGCCTTCCAGGAGCTGCTGTGCCTGCGCAGGTCCGCCCTGAAGATGTACGCGAACGGCTACTCCAACAGCAACGGCAGGAGCGACTTCAACGAGGAGGACAACGGCTACCCCCTGGCCTCGGATAAAACCTGCGACTTGCTCTGCGAGGAGGGCTCCTTCCCTCGCCCCGAGGACTTTTTGCACGGCAAAGGTATTGTGCCCGGCGGGGAGGGTGCTGGGGGCTCCGGCGCGGCGCTCGGGGGTGGGGGGGGGGGGTTACAGAGGAGCTTTTCCAAGGAAAATCAAGCTCCTTTAATAACGACGGTGCCTCTCTTCTAGAGAGCGCCTGAGACCTAATGGCCGCAGGAAACCCCAAAGTCAAACTCTCTGCAAAGCCCGGGCAGGGCGGAGAGGCTGCGGCAGCCCCCCCTGGTTTGGGGCTCGACCTGGGGGTCCCTTAGCGGGGTGGGGGATGCGGGGCTGTGCAGAATGCTCGTCCCTGGAGGGACTTCTTGGCCGTGGCCGGGACTGAACCACCTCATGACCTTGCTGGGAGCTGGGAGCGGGGCTGGACCCCCCCTGCACCGGTGGCAGCCCCGCGGGATTGCTCCCGGTGCCTTTCTCACAACCGGGATTGCCCAGCCCAGGGCACTGTGAGACAAAAACGAAGGGGAGGGGATGCAGGGAGCGGGGCTGAGCTCGGCTCGGCGGGGCTGAGCTCGGCTCAGCGGCACTTGGGACAGTTTGATCCCCGCCCAGGAACTGCGATCGCTTCGCGGGGTTTTGTTTTGCCGAGCGCTACGGGACTTTCTGCAGAAAAAAAAAAAATAATAATAATACTATTAATAGGAATAAACGGAGCGTTTGCCTAGAATGTGAGCCCGTGACTGCGGGGCTCAGGAATGCGGCGCTGGGAAGTCGGGTGACACGCGGCGACAATCCCAGCCCGGCGCTTTGCGGCCAAGCAAAAGCTTGTAAAGCGCCCGGTTTGTTTTAACTGCAAGGCTCGGATGACAGCGAGCCGGGGGAGGTGGCAGGGGAGGAGGTTTGGATTTTCCATGGCACCTCGGAAGCGCAGCTCCGGCCGCGGGACGGCTGCGGGTCGCTCGGGGTGGGTGCGGAGGGGTTTTTGCCCCGTGTGCCAGGTTCTGCCCGGTGTCCCCGGGGGCTCTCCGGGGCCAGGACGGTCCCTAGCTGGAGGGGAACGCCGATTTGGGCTGGGGTCGCACCCCGGTGCCACAGGCTGGACCCGCGGCCGGGAGGATGTGCAAGTGCGTGGTTTTTGCAGGAATACTCGGGAAAGGTGCAGGAAAAGCTGCTCCCGGGACCTGCCGGTGCTCCCGGGGCCGCGGTGTCCCGGGGGATGCTCGGGACCCCCCGAATTTCCACGGGGGTGTTGGTGGCGTTGTCGCCGGGGCCGTGCCGTGGTCAGTTTGGGGGTGTGGGGGTCGCTGGGTGCCCGGCAGAGCTGGGTGGGTGATGGGTGGTGGGTGGTGGGTGATGGGTGATGGGTGAGCAGCCCGGAGCTGAGCCCCGATGCAGGAGCAGGCAGAGGGGCTTTGGGGCAGCGCCGTGCCCCGTCCCGGAGGGGCCGTGCTGGGACGGGGGTGGAGCGGGGTTTCGGGTTACCGACACCTCCCGGCAGTCCCCGTGTGGCCTCGGCTTCTCCTGGCTGCTCTCGGGACCTGCCCCGAGCCGACGGGGCTGGAGGGGAATCCCCCCGGATGGGCAGGGAGCAGGGAGGGTGTCATTGCTGCTGCTGCTGCTGCTGCGAGGTGTGGGGACAAACTCCTCGAGCCCTCACACCCCTCAGCGTAAAACCCGAAGCTCTGGGAACTCCTGCTGCTCCTTTTTTTCTTTCCCAAAGCGATCCTGGTCCAGAAGGGTGCTGGGAAGGAGGAGCAGCTGTAGGAGCCCTCTCCTCCTCTAACCCTGTGGCTGACCCGGCTCCTCTGGCCACCTTCGCAGCTCAGCGCTGCAGCAGGGGCAGGGAATGCGGCTGGGAGAGAGCCCTTCCCTCATCCTCCTCTGCCTGTGCCCTCACCAGCAGCGCCCCGAGTCCTCGGGGTGTGAGGAGGAGGAAGGGTGTGGTGACACGGTGCCATTTTGTGGCGTGAGAGGCCGCAGGGCAGCCCCTGGGATAACCATGAACAGGGGCAGGAGCGGGGCTGGCGCTCAGCTGCTGCTTTGCTTCGTGTTGCACAAGCATCGAGAGGTGGGAGGCTGTGGGGTGCTGTGGAGTTGGTGGAGGTGCACACTCGGTGTAGGAGCACACTCGGTGTAGGTGCACACTCAGTGTAGGTGCACACTCCATGTAGGTGCACACTTGGTGTAGGAGCACGCTTGGTGTAGGTGCACTCGGTGTAGGTGCACACTCGGTGTAGATGCACTCGGTGTAGGTGCACACTGTAGATGCACTCTCAGTGTAGGTGTACACTGTAGGTGCACACTCGGTGTAGGTGCACTCTGGGTGTAGGTGCACACTCAGTGTTGGTGCACATTCAGTGTAGGTGCACACTCAGTGTAGGTGCACACTCAGTGTAGGTGCACACTCGGTGTAGGTGCACATTCAGTGCACTCTCTGTGTAGGTGCACTCTGGGTGTAGGTGCACACTTGGTCTAGGTGCACATTTGGTGTAGGTGCACTCTCAGTGTAGGTGCACACTCAGTGTAGGTGCACATTCAGTGCACTCTCTGTGTAGGTGCACTCTGGGTGTAGGTGCACTCTGTGTAGGTGCACACTCAGTGTAGGTACACTCTCTGTGTAGGTGCACACTCCATAGCTGCACACTTGGTGTAGGTGCACACTCGGTGTAGGTGCACTCTTGGTGTAGGTGCACACTCTGTAGGTGCACTCTCGGTGTAGGTGCACACTTTGTGTAGATGCACTCTCGGTGTAGGTGCACTCTTGATGTAGGTGCACTCTTTGTGTAGGTGCACACATGGCATAGGTGCACTCTTGGTGTAGGTGCACACTCAGTGTAGGTGCACACTCAGTGTAGGTGCACACTCGCTGTAGGTGTATTCTCGGTGTAGATGCACTCTGGGTGTAGGTGCACACTAGGTGCACTTGGTGTAGGTGCACTCTCGGTGTAAGTGCACTCTCAGTGTAGGTGCACTCTCTGTGTAGGTGCACACTCAGTGTAGGTGCACACTCGGTGTAGGTGCACACTCAGTGTAGGTGCACACTCGGTGCACTCTCTGTGTAGGTGCACACTCACTGTAGGTGCACACTCGGTGTAGGTGCACACTCAGTGTAGGTGCACACTCGGTGCACTCTCTGTGTAGGTGCACACTCACTGTAGGTGCACACTCACTGTAGGTGCACACTCGGTGTAGGTGCACACTCAGTGTAGGTGCTCACTTCAGACTCAATTTAGCTCAGTGCAGGCTGTGATTATTAAATAACATTCAAGGGAAATGAGAATTAACCTTTGATTGCAGAGATCAATATCTCCTGCCTTGTTTTATCTCCTGTATTTTGGCTCTTGCCAGTCCCCTCTGTTCTGCGATGCCTGGGGCACCGTGGGTGGGCACAGAGGGATGAGGTGTCCCGCAGTGATGGGGTCAGGCCAGCCCCCAGCAGCCCCAAATTCTCACCAGTTTGAGGCAGGACCCTCTGGCACAGAGAATTCCCATGCCCACGTCTCTGTTGTGGTTTGTATTTTCACTATGATTAATTATTTGCATTTCAGTAGCGCTCGTGGAGCAGGATTTGTTGTCCAAATAATGGCTCTGGTTTTTTGGCTGCCTCTTCTTACTTCAGATATTGTGGCTGTGCATAGCCAAAGCTGAGAGTTGAGCAAGTGATTATTTGCAGAAGCACTCCAGCATCCAGAGCACGTGGATGAGGAAGGGACAGGGAATTTTGGGCTGTTTGCACTGGACAAATGACCTTGGTACTGTAAAACTCAGCTGCAGTGTCTATTAAATAGGAACTGTGCTGTTTTGGGGACAGCTGGAATCAACAGAGACAAATATTGCAGGAAAAAGTATTCTGGCACCACCAAAGCCAAACCTTTCCGTGGTTGGAATGGAAAAGCTTTGTCCTGCTAAAATATTTTATATTAAAAAGGTAGTTTTAGAGACACATTAAAAAATGGAGCATTGAAGTCAGGAGTCGCTGTTTAAATTGGATTTTAGGATTTTACAGTGCCAGAGAGTTGGCTCAGCTTAAACACATCTGACAAAACACACGGTGGTGATTTCATTCGAGGGAAATGAGGGACAGATATTAAATTCTTCCTGCAAACAGAGCAGGCCAAAGCAAATGCTGTGCTGCTGGCTTGTGTCTCGTGCCACTGCCACAGAGGTGGGGACACAGAGGGGACACAACCCCCAGGTGCTGGTGTGCAGCCAGCTGGAGCTTGGCCTTACATCCACTGCTTTTATCCACTTTGGCCAAACAGATTGTTTTTGTTTTTCAAGTCTTGGTGGAGTGAACGTCACAAACACGGCTTTGGTGTTGTTACAAAATACTGCCCTCGCTGTGGGTCATGCTTGGGATCGGGGCAGCTGCAGTTCCCACCTCAGGCGTGTCTTGGCTTCATCCCCCAGCACAGAAAGCTGCTGGGTTACGCCAATCCTTTTCCTCTCGGGAGAATTCCTGGACAGCTTTGGCTGTCTGGGCAGGCAGGGCTGGAAATTCTGCTTGCTGTGGCGCTGGGGAGATGTGGAAGTGAACAGGGAGATGTGGAAGTGAGCAGGGAGCTGGCAGAGGGAAAAGGGTCTCAGTGCAGATCCCCCCCTGGAAGTGTGGCTCGAGCTCCTTTTGAAGACTGGCTGTTCCCAAAGTGCCTCAAATCCCAAATTGTTCAGCAATTCCTCAAGCCCAGCATTGCCCAAAGTGCCTCAAATCCCAAATTGTTCAGCAATTCCTCAAGCCCAGCATTGCCCAAAGTGCCTCAAATCCCAAACTGTTCAGCAATTCCTCAAGCCCAGCATTGCCCAAAGTGCCTCAAATCCCAAATTGTTCAGCAATTCCTCAAGCCCAGCATTGCCCACGGGTGCATCTTGCACTGGCCCGGGGTGCCAGGGCTGTGCCTGCCCCAGGAACTGGGCCCCACCCTGGGGTTCAGGTGAAGGTGAGGCCCCAGCACAGCAGAGAGGGAGGGCAGAGATTTCAGTTATTAAATGCCCCCAAATGTTTGAAAATCAGCCAGGGATTAGGAGTGTGGAAAGGAGAGCCCGCAGAGGGAGCGGATGTGTGAGCAGCTCCTCAGCTCTGTCCCCTCACAGCTGCTGGGCTTTGCAGAGCAAAACCCTCATTTCAGGGGTTATTTGCTGTAAGGGCCGTGTTTGTGCCACCCCAGGAGGGCACTGCCAGGCTGGCTGGCAGTAAACAGCAGCCTGGACTTTATCTCCAGCATCTCTTGCCCTCCTGGGATAGAATCACAGACCCTTTTAGGCTGGAAAAGACCTTGAAGGTTGAGTCCAGCGTTAACCCAGCATTCCCATTGATCCAGACCCCTCTGCAGAGCTGTCCTACCCTCCAGCAGATTGACATTCTCCTCCAATTTAATGTCATCTATGAACTTAATGAGGATTTACTCAATCTCCTTGTCCTGATCATTGATGAAGATCTTAAACGAGACTGGCCCCAACACTGAGCCGTGGGGACATCACTGGTGAGCAGCCACCAGCTGGATTTGTCCCATTCCTCACCATCCTCTGGGCTTTTAACCCAGTCACGTTTATCCCAGAGAAGAATGGACCCATCCAAGTTAAAGGAATCCAGGAGAATGCTGTAGGAAACGGTGTCAAAGCTTAATTAAAGTCCAGGTAGGCATCATCCACAGGCTTTTCCTCATCCTGGTACAGGAGATCAGGTCCCTGTTTTCCAGCCCAGGGGGTACCTGGAGGACGTCTGGTCTTGTTACTAAAGCCCAGGAAAGCCTTGAGTACCTCAGCCTCAGCCTCATCCTTTGTGTTTCCCCCACAAAGGATGGAGGTTCTCCTTAGCCCTCCTTCTCTCGCTGATGTATTTATAGGAACATTTTTAATTGTCTTTTCTGGCAGCAGCCAGGTTAAATTCTAGCTGGGTTTTGGTGCTTTTAACTTTTCTCCCTGCATCCTTGTTGTCCTGAGTTTCCTGCCCCTTTTCCAAAGGTCCTAGACTTTCCTTTTTTCCCTGAATTCCAGACAAAACTCTCTCTCCTGCCAGCCTTGTTTTCTCCCCTGCTGGCTCATCCAGCACACGGGCACAGCCTGCTCCTGCACCTTTAATTCCAGCTCCTGCTGCCAGGAGTCTCAAACCCCCCCTCAGACTGAGGCAAGGGCTCTGTCCCTCCCTCTGCCAGCCCTCTGCCTGCCGGTGTTTATTTTCCCTGCGAGATGAATCCATTTCCCAAGGAGAAGGCTTTATGAGCTCGTTCATTCCTCCGGCGGGCGGGAGCACGGCCTGCCCTGCCCACTCCCTTCCCTGCTCTCTGTCAAAGTGCCACCCTAAAAGCAGCAGGGACGCAGAGGTTTCCTGCCCAGGCAGTGCCTGGCGGTGTCCCTGGGCTGTGGGGATGGAAGGGGGATCTGGGGAAGGGGCTGCTGCTCTCATCACAGCTTTGCCCCCGTGCTGCCCTCCCCAGCTGCCCCTCAGAGGCTCCCAGCGCTGGGGCAGCCCCTGGCTGACCCCACTGTTGGGTAACTCAGGTGTGCAATGGGAGCAGGGCCCAGAGTGGTTCTGCAGGTTCAGGGCAGCTCAGGCTCTTGTGAAAAGCTGTCCCAGCCTGGATGTTGTTGTCAGCAGAGGGGCAGTGCCACTCCAGGCTCCCCGAGATCGCTGTTTCGCAAGATGAGGGTTCCTTTCGTCACTGTTGTCACACTCTGCTTGGTTTCTCAGCTCCACAGCTACCTCAGCATCGCCTCCCCGTGCAAAAATCTCTTCCAGTGTGAAAGCTTGGCTCTCTCTGAGACTCCAACCCGGCAGCCCCAGCATTTCCCCCCCCCTTGTTAGACTTTTATCGGAGCTCTTCTGAAAGCAAACACAAGCACTAATCTGCCTTGCTGGGGGCAAAGAGAGCATTTTGCAATGAACACACAGCCCGGGCTGTGAGGATGCTCTCACTTGGCCACACACTCTCATCAGCACATTTCTGTGAGGCACCAGCTGTCCCCACAGCAGCCTGGAGGTGCTTTTTGTCATATTCCAGAGCGGGGCAGGAATATCCCAGCATCTCTGGCTCCTGGGAGATGCTGTTCCTACAGCTGGTGGCACGGGCAGACCCTGTGGAACAACCTCTCCCCACCGTACCCTCGTGTTTGCCTGGTACAAACAAAGCCCAGCCAGCTCAGCTGGGGTTTTAGGGGCACAGCCCGGGTCCAGACAGAGCTGGAAACTGGAGTTTCCACAGCTTAGAAGGAGGTTCTCTCTCCTGGAGTGTTGTAAGAGCAACCCCGATCCCCCTGGATCTGGCAGCTGGAATTGCTGTGGGTAAAGGTGCTGAATCAAGCACAATATTTAAGGGGGCACCGAGCTTTTCAAAACTTTCTCCATCATGAAAGAAAGTGGATTTGCTGCTCCTCTGTGCATGAAATTTCAGTTTTCCCGTTTTCCCTATGGAAAGGAGCATCCAGCAGAATTTCTGTGTGATATTGCCAGTGCCAGTGTGAGAGGATTGGGAAATATTTCCTTGTTTCCTGTCTTTGGTAAGGCCATTTTTGCACAAGTGCATACATAGATATGTGTGTATGTATCCATTATCTGTGCACAGCAATGTGCACAAACAGGGAAATGGAAGGGCTTTGCTGTGCCAGCTAAATGCAGAGATGAAGATCTGTATGTTCAAAACTCAGAGTATTTATTGCAGGTCCTACTGACTGACGTTGTGTTTAAATAAAGAGGATTTATGGGGTTTATGCTCTAGTCAAGTGTCCTTGCTTAAAGCCATTTCTCCCATACTTTCTGACGTTTTCCCAGCGAATCCTTCGAGGCTCATTAAAGAAAACCAACACCTCAAGGAGCAGGGAGGAAACACAGTGTGAACAAAAATGTCATGAATTTATGCAGTGCTTTGAGCCTTGGTGATGGGGACGGGGCTGTGGGTGCTCAGTGCTCTCTGGTTTTCCCCTCTCCCATCAGGATCTGCAGACAGGGGTTTAAAACCCCACTCTCTTCTCTGTTTGAACTGGCAACAGTGGCAGCCTTGGATGGCTCCTGTGCTGCCATGGCAGCACTTCCAGCAGCTGGGAGAGCTTTAATCCTCTGTTGCTGCTCACCAGTGCCGGATCCCCTGGGACTGGGAGGGAGCTGCAGCTTCCCCAGCTGTGGGGGTTTGGGGTTTGGGCTGGAAGAAGGTGATGGCTTCCCCAGCTGTGGGGGTTTGGGCTGGAAGAAGGTGATTGAGTGACTTGTCCTGCAGGAAGGGGGTGGCAGCAGCACGGTGGGGCAGGACTTAGGACTTTTTTAGGATTAAAAAGCTCATGGAGGTGTTTCCTTGGATAAATATCCACTCTCCTGGCCTGCCCTCTGTTACCTGCTGTCCTGATGTCCCTTTTGCTTCGGGTGGGGGTGAGGAAAGACCATGAGTGATGCAAAGCAGGATCCCAGCCCAGCATGTTGCAATGCCAAGGATTTTGTGCCCTTTGTGCCACTTAAGCCCACGGTGGAAGCCTTGGCAGCAGAGGCCACTTTGTGCCCAGCACATTGCGAGGCTTCTCCTGTTCACAAACAACAGCAGGGAATTGTTGTGCAGTTTAGATGGGGAAAGATTTCACCAGGCACTTCCAAAACACATCAGATGCCCAAATTAGAATTATTTGTTCTTTCCAGGTTTAGAAAGCCCCAGCCATCGCTGACTGCAGGAAGGAAAAATCAGCCAGACCTTCAGCATCTGTGGGGAGCAGCAGCTGCCACCCACCTTTCCCTGTTCCTGTTAAAACAGGACATTCCTTCAGGGGATATTTCACATCCCATCCTGGAATGGTGGCTGGTCTTAAGAGGTGCTCAGAGCCAGTCCTGATTTCCCAGCACGTGGTGATGGCCCCGAGGATCCCAGCAGCCCCTCCTGGCTCTGGTCCTCCGGGAATGCCAAAGGAAAGGCCTTGGGGAGCCACAGTGGCCACTGGCAGAGCCTGAGGGCTCACAGACACCATTCCACAGGCACAGAAGCCACAGCAAGGGGATCTCCTGGCCCTAAAAACATCCCTCAGCAGTTCAGGGAGGTTCAGGCCCTGCAGCCTCAGCCCAGGCCTGAGAAATGCATAAACAGCAAGTGGCCTCTGGCAAGGCCCTGCCAAGTCCTTTTTCCCTCATGTAAATATTTTTTCCTCTTAAGTGTATGTGAGTGTGAAAAACCTCTCCTTAATCTTTTTTTTTCCCCTCCCTGGCTGAGGGAAATGCTTGTTCATCCCTGGGTGGGAACAGCTTCATCTTGAAATGTTGCAGCTGAAGAGCCACGCTGCTGAAAACATTTTTTATCACCCCCAAAGCCACCCTGCAATCAGATTAAATAGTGCCTGTCAGGACATGACCTCCTTGGTGGCTGTTGGATGGAGGTCCCATGGGACAGCAAATTGGGAGGCAGCCTTGAAGAAGTCTTCAGAAGCAGTGCAAAATACCCCTGGGGTTACAGGGCTCCAAAGCCTGAAAGTCCCACCCTGTTGTGTTGGACACATGAGTGGAAATGTGAGGCAGTTTTTTTTTCTGAGAAAAACTGGAGCCCTAACTCAGTTTCTTGCTGCCTGACCCCGAAATAAAATGTTTTTTCATATCAGAAGTCATATTTTCTCATAGTTGGTCATGACAGGAAGTGTCTGCACGCAGCAGAGCTGGTGGGAGCCCCAAAATGTCTGCAGGGGAGCAGGGTGGGGGAACTGGGTCAGTTCAGTGGGGAATCTGTTCTCACTGCTCAGGGCTTTCCTCCCACTGCATTCCCCTCACCTGCCTGGGAAAGGCTGGGATCAGGCTGCCACCCTTCTTCCCCAGCCCTCTGCCAGCTGAGCTCTGTCTCGTGAGAATCAGAAGTTGTTGCTGCTCGTGGTTTCTGAGGCGAAAAGTGGCAGTGCCTTGTGCAAGAGAACGATGCTGAGATAAACCTTAATCAGCCTGGCCTGGTGGTGAGGCCTCAGCAGAACCCAAACCCTGCTCGGATGCTCTGCCTTGACACGAGAGTGGCTCGTGACCTCCTTTAGAGAGCCAAGCCGGGCTCACGAGCTGGGGTTCAGCTTTGCAGACAAAAAAATCCCTTTGGCACAGCCCTGAGGCAGAGGGGAGCTGCAGAGGGCAGGAAAAAGGGAGAGCACAAGCACAGGGAGAAGCTTTGTGCCTCACAGCGATGAGGCCATTCCTCAGTGACGTGATTTGCACAGCTCAGTTCGAGCTGGCTCCGTGCTTCCCTGTCCCTCTGGGGCTCCCTGCTGCAGAGAAAGCCCCTTCTTCCAAGGGGATCCTTGGGGTTCCTATTTATAGCAGGGAAAGTGCTCCGGGAGAGTGTCCCAGCCCTGAATGAACATCACCCCCGGGGGGAGCAGGGCATGGACAGCTTGTTCCCTTGCTGGCATTTGCCAGGCTGGAAGGGATGGTGGCATGTCCCTGGTGGTGGTGCCACAGCCTGGCAGGGCCAGGAGCAGGCAGGGACAGGGACAGGGACAGGGACAGGCTGCTCCAGCAGGCCCTTTCCATGGTGGGAAGTGAGGGGAGCATGCTGTTCCCAAAAGGAAAGGTCAGAGCTGGGGGTGAAGAGCCTCCAGGGCAGAGCCAGCAGGGCTGGGACTGAGATTTTGAGGCAGGACTTGGGGTTGTTGGGCAGGAGAGAGAGAAATTGTGGCCGGGAGAGAGAGAAATTGTGGCCAGGAGAGACAGAAATTGTGGCCAGGAGAGACAGAATTAATTGAGGATGGGCAGAAAGGGCTATTGGTTTGAAGGGAAGCAGGAAGGGCTCTGCAGGAGTGCAGGATGAGCAATTCCAACCAGCCTGGAATGTCCCCCTGGACCTCGGAGGAACCCAGGATGAGGTGCTGGGTCCATTGCAGCTGCTCAGGTTTGGTCTCAGACTGAGCTGGCTCCAACCCTCAGTGCCAGGGGCAAACCATGGCTGGGCTTGGACTCACTCCTGGGGCTGCAGGATGGGATTTCCCTTTGCTGCAGTGAGATGGGAATTTTCCTTCCCCATATGATTTACAAAACCAGAGGCTTGCAATAAACTCAGAGTGGATTCAGGGATGGTTTCTTTCTCTGCCCAAAAATTCCATTCAGCACTCAAAACTTGGAAGGGGAAAGATAATGATAAAACTGGACAACTCTTTTAGGGCATGTTTGGACAACTGCAGCTGTCTACGGAGGCTCTCATGAGCTCTGCCATGAAAATCATAAATCCAGCACGGACTGGTGATGGAAAGAGAAGGAATCTTGGAAAAATTGGTAAAGGAAAAGGTGGAGGCAACCAAATAAGAGAGGCAAAGTGAAATATAGCCCAAGGAGAGTTTGAAAAGATGGGGAAACAATTCGAGATGAGAAATCAGGGCTAGGAGGGAAAATGACTTGAGCACCAGCAGGAAACTCAAGAGGCTGGATCCCCTGGAAAGGGAGGGAGAAGGCAGGAATGGATTGCAGAGGAGGAAGCAGGGCTGGGAAATGCTGTGAGAGCAGGATCTGCATTTCAGGGCAGGGTCTGCACCTCAGTGCAGGGTCTGCATTTCAGGGCAGGGTCTGCATTTCAGGGCAGGATCTGCATTTCAGGGCAGGGTCTGCATTTCAGGGCAGGATCTGCATTTCAGGGCAGGGTCTGCACCTCAGTGCAGGCAGCCTGAGCGGTGCCTCTGCCCTCCCACGATGGCCATTCCCCTGTCTGCTGCGGAGCTTTGTGGGGAGGATGGCTGCCTCTGGAATGAGCAGAGCTTTGCTTCCTTCTCGGAGCTGCTCTGCTGCCTGCCAAGGCACGGCTGGGAGGGCGTGGAGCAGGCGTTCCTGTCATTCTGGAGCCGTGGATGCCTTTGGACTGAGTGGGTGACAGGTATGGAGACAAACCAGGACAGCCGTGCTGCCCCCCTGGCCCTGCAGGGGATGGCCTCGGTGAGGAGGAGGAGGTGGGAATGGGCAATCACAGAATCACTGAGGCTGGGAAAGACCTCTCAGATCATCAAGCCCAACCTTTGACAACTTTGCCAGCCCGAAGAGTTGGAGGGGAAATGGGGTTTTCCCAGCTGGAGGGCTGTGGGAAGGGGTTGGGTACTGGGGATGCTGCTGGGCTTTGGCATCAGCGTTGCTCCCGGGAGTTTTGCTGCTCTTAGTTTGCTCTTAGTTTCCACCCCAGCACCAGGGGGACAGAGAAGTCCAAAACAAGTGTCCAGCCTCATTTATACTCCCAGAGCCAGGAAGGGGAATGCTGGTTCATTTTTAATGACAATCCCCTCTGCCTTGTGCCATGGGGCTCCAGTTTCGGGAAAAGCAGGGAAAAAACAACCCCAAACGAACAAAACCATTCTGCTTTTACCTGCAAACAGCATCAAATATGTGCACGATGCCAGCCAGAAGCTGGGGTTTGTTTGGAAGGGACGGGTCAGCCTTGTCACCTCTGCTGTGTCCACCTCACTTGGCCCTGCTGAGCGGGGCTGTGGCCGTGCTGTTTCCAGCAGCCCTGGGAACACGAGCACCACAGTCACTGCCACTCTGCTGAGGTGGTTTATCCTCGGGCAGCCCCACAGGAGGTGAGGAGTGGCCCAGGGAATTCCACAATTCCCATGGGAAGGTGGCACCCCCACGGGATGGGGACCTGGGCAGGACCGTGGCTGTATCAGGGATGTGAAGCATGGCCCAAGTTTGGGCAGGAGCTGTCCTGCTGTGTGAGGAGCCCTTGGAGCATGGAGATTTCTGTCCAGTGTCCATATTCACCCCTGAAAAACAGGGTTCTGGAGTCCCTGGGTAGAGATGGTGCTGCTGCCACACATACACAGGACTTGGCGGTGCCCAGATGTTCCTGCCGGCTTTGTGTGTAATTCCTCAAGCCTCAGGGTGTAATTCCTCAAGGCCTCAGGGTGTAATTCCTCAAGCCTCAGTCCCACCTGAGGCACACAGGCTTTGGTACGAGGGGTTTGCTGAGCAGCACGAGGGCAGAAATGCAGCGTGAAGGTGCCACCCTGCTCCGGGGTGACAAACACAGGGCCCAGATTAGAAACCAGTGCGTGCCCTGGTGACTCATTGCCCATCCCGGTGCCACCTGCCACTGCCACTGCCAGGACCCTGCTGCCTGCCAGGGCACTGTCCCTGCTCACGTTCCCAGGAGCTGGGAGAGAAGATGCTTCCCAATGACCACATATTGTCTGTCCTTGGCCGCCCCTGCAGGAATCTGAGCCCCAGCCCAATGCAGATGCACCCAAGGGTGAAAAACCCTTCTCTTTCTTTGCCAGGTTTGAGGGTGTCTGGGAGACACCTCCCTCGAGATCTTTCAGATCACAGACGAGATGAGACACCAAAAGGATGAGACACAATCCTTCACTCCAATTGTGCAATCCTTGCCTGGCAGTAGTAGAAAGCCATTTTCTGTTGTATTTTTTTCAGTCTCGAGTAATCCTAACCTAAAAGTGACTGCATCCCCCGCAAGCTTCTTTCATTAACCTTAAGTACCTGCTAAATTCTCTTCCTGCAGCCGCTGAGGAAACAGGTTGTGTTTGCAGGGAACTTTCTTCCTTCCCCCGGTGTGATTCATCCGAGGATGCCTCGTTTCTCACTTCTCATTTCTCATTTCTCGGCTGAGTGCAGAAGCAAGAGGCGATTGCATCAATGCAAATGGGGCCAGAGGAGTCGCAGGCTGATCGTGGCAATTTCGGGACAAATGCTAATTATAGGGACAGCCAAGCCGGGTCTGCACTGAGGCTTCCCACAAGGAAATCCCCTGTGGGTTCAGCCAGGAGCTCCAATTCCTTTTTGGTTACAATTAATAAGAGAAACGTGTGGATCTCTGGAGGAGCCGCAGGGATGGTTTATCCTGCTCAGAAGTTGCTTGGAAGTTTTTCAGGCAGTGTTTTTGCAGAAGGAAAGGGGTGCCCACCTCTTCCCTGGATAGATGGGACAAGCCAGAGGGACATCACCTCCTAAATCTGGGTTTCCTGCCCTTGCCCTGTGCTGTTTCTCTCCACAGGAATCTTCACCCCCATCCACAGCTCCCTCAGAGGATGGCGATGGGAATAACGAGCACTTTGTTGTTAATGACAGAGACAATTTAGGGATGAGCTGCTGAGGGATTAAAGGGCTGCTGGACTGGTTTTGGAGGTGAGAATAATGGAGCTGAATGAATGTGTGGAGCTGAATAAATCCCACCCGCTCCTCCTTTTATCTCCTTACATGGAATTCGTTAACGTTTGACTTGCAGTAATTTATGGGAGGCTCAGTTATCATTCCCACACCCTTCTCACGGATTTCTGTGCACAGAAACCACTCTCTCATTGCACAGCACAGGTTTTTATTGGCCACTTTATGTGATCCCGAGCCCTGCTCTGTCCTCCTGCCTTCAGAGGGAGCCTTGGAACCACCAGGGGTGGAGGAACCAATGTCACCCAGCTCTGTAAAAAGCTGGGGTTCTTCAGATTTCAGTGCTGCCATAGCTATGAAGGTGATTTAAATTAAAATACACCTGAAAACCTTTCATATCAGGCCCTCAGAGAGCTGTAGATGAGCTCCTTGAGCTCCTCTCATTCCTGCACAAGTGTTGGGACCATCCCTTTCCAAATGGGGTTTCAGGTCACAGCTGAGCCTCTCAATCTTCCTCAACAGGAGGGAAATTACAGTAAATAAGTGACCAAACCTTGTGTCCCCTTAGCATCCTGTGCCATTTCTGCACATTCCTGCACTTTTCCTCCTGCTAGGGGTGTCTGTCCCGTTTCCAGCCCCATCTCTGGGAGCCAGGAGCACAGACAGGGCTTGCTGTTATCGTGGACACCTGGGATTTGCCCCAGAAAGGGTGGATAAGGCAACCCCGAGCTCCTTGGCCGAGGACAGCAGGGCCACATCCATCAAGTGCAGCAGGTCACCGTGACTGAAACCATGAGCTCACCAACTCCACCCCGCAGGGAAATCTTTTCATATCTCCCTGTGGCAGGTGCCAGCCGTGTGCTCAGTGCCTGTGATGCCTCAGGTTTTAACTTTTATATTTTTCAAATCCTGTACTGCTTAGAGTGTAACTCTGAGGTTCCTTGTAGCCTGGAATTTCGGCTCTCTCGTGCTGGGCAGACACAACAAAGCCTCTCCAGGCTTTGCCTTCAAGGACAGCCAGGCTCTTCTAGGCCCAAAATGTGTAACCCAAAGCCTCTAAGGGGGGAGCAAGCTGAGGGGAATTACATCATTGAACTGGGGCTTTAACTGGAGAATTAACCCTGAAATGCAAATGAACCAAAGCTATAAAAGTGTGAAGAACTCGTGACCTGGGGTCCATCTTGGGGTCCATTTTTTGGAGGCAGCCTCTGGCTCCCCCAGGGTGTGCCTTGAAGGCCTTCAAATAAATCCCGACCTTTATTCCCTTACTCTTGTCTAGTCTCTGTTTCTAGGTGGCTGCAGAAGGCATCACCTGCAGCAGGGGCTGGCCAGGGAGCAGAGCAGGAGAGCCCCTTTGGGGCCAGGCTCTGGGAAAGCAGCTCATTGCTGCAGTGCCTCAGCCCACTCGTGGGCTTTGGCAGTTTGATGTCCATCAGATCCTTGCCCTCCAATAGGTGAGGGACTCGGAGTCTGAGGGGACATCCAGGGGTGGCACTGCAGAATAATCCGCTCCTTTCTATCTAGAAAATTCTCCCCAGGTTACTTTCTTATGGGTTGCTGTGTTATATTCCCTCCTATGCTCTGAAGTGATTTATTGTCACGCCTGTCACATATTGTTATATTGTGATCCTTTTGGTTTTTACCCTTTGCTTCTCCCCAAGTTATGCCAGTACAAAATCTGCTGTCTGAGCCTTAAGTTCAGTTAAGTTAGTTGTTAGATCTGTCTGTTAGTTCTGTCTGTGGTTCTACCCCTGTTCATCCGAGGAATAAACCTGCGGATTTCATACAGAAACCCTCTCTCACCTCCTTCATTCCCGGGACTTTGGGGTCTGAGGGAGCCTCTGTGGGCAACGAGCCTGCTCTATAACCAGCGAGACCCAAAGATCAGTAGCCAAAAGCAGTGAGAGGCACTGCCAGGCAGCTCACTGACACCTTTACACAGGACTCCACAGCTCCTGAGGCAACCCCAGCGGCGAGAAACCGTGGCTTGTGTTAGCCCAGGTGTGATGCCCGCTCCACCCATGGGTGCCCAGCCCTGCCCGGGTGCTGGCTGAGCCACAGAGCCTCTGCAGGGCCCTGCTGTGTCTGCCCGTGATGCCATCGGTGCCCGCTGCCAGCCCCGCTCGGCTCTGGTGAGGGAAGCAAAGCTCAGTGCCACACAGGTCCAGCCCTGCCAGCCCTGGGAGTTCTCACCAGGCCTTGGCACGGCTCCTGTGCTCCACCCTTTAATGTGGGTGAGGAGGATCAGGGAGAAAATTCGGGATTTACTCTCATGGAGGAGCAGCTGCTGCTGAGCGAGCGATTGCCCGAGGCAGTTTTGGGAATGAGGTTTAAGCTCTGGAGCGGCTTTGGGAGCAGTTAGTGGGGATGGGTTGCACAAGAGGCCAGCTGGGGCTCTATCCCTCTCCCTGCCCCCTGGAATTGTGCATTTTTGATCTGGTTGTCAGTGATTTAATGGGATGGAAGATCCGCAGGACTCCTCAGGAGCAGCGTCCTCCAAAATCCAGTGATTTAACCAAAGTGCAGGAATTGCCACTTACACTCCTCCAGGTTGTCTGTGGGACTCCAGCAGGGCTGAAATAAATGTGTTTGCTATGGGACTGCTTCTGTGGGAAGTGAGAAATGGGGTCAGTTTTAATCCATGAAGTTCTGTGAGGAGGGGATGGGAAGGAGAGCTCATGGATGCTTCTGAGGGGTGTAAAGTCTCCAGAAGATTTTCCTCTTGTCCTCAGGTGGGACACAGCAGCAGGAGCTGCTGGAGATGGAGAGGATATCCCTGGTTTTGTGGCAGGAAGCAAAGCCCTGGCTGAGCTCTCATATACCAGGCACTGTTGGAGTTCCTAAAATAAAAATCTGTCTGCATTTTCCCCTGCCACCGAGATATTTTCCATAAAACAATCAAACTGACCACCCCAACTCCGTTTACAAGTTTTCCAAGAAATCCTCGGAGGAAATCAGAGTTCAGAGCTGAATTCCACAAGCGATGACGCCGAGTCTGGGGAAGGATTTGCACTGCTGGAATCCAAATGTCCACAGATGCTTCTATCTTAAAACGTGGAATGTTTCTGGTGTGGATCTCCTCCAGGTATCCACAGGCACCTGCTGATATCCCACTTCTGTCAGATCCTTGGCTCTTTCCTGTCTAGAGGATCGTTGTTTGCTGTTTTCTTGTGAGGATTTGGTGGTGTCTCCATGTTTTTTCACATTCCACGATGTCCTGAGCCTGGCCTGCAGCAGTGCTCCTGCCCCTGTGTTTCACAGGATTGCAGGAGCTGGGAGGCAACTCTGGAGATCATCCCAACATCCCAACAGAATCAGGGAGAGCAGCTTGCTCAGGGCTTTGTGCTTGGATTGTGGCAGGAGGGAGCTGAAATCCCATCCCAGACCTTCCTTTGTGTGGAACCCAAAGGCAGGTGGAGGAGAGAGTTCAAAATCCCATCCCAGACCTTCCTTTGTGTGGAGCCCAAAGGCAGGTAGAGGAGAGAATCCCTTGTTCCTCCAGGGAGAAGGTTGTTCTGCTCGTTGTGAACTTGTTTGGCTTGGGTTTAAGCCTGTATTATTTGGAATATCTGCAGAGGAAATTGGGTGTAAGCCAGGCTTAAGGACAAGTCTGCGCTCTGCTGGCACCACACCAAGGAAAGGGAATTACGGTGCCACAAAGCAAGGGAAAAGTGTTCCCTGATGGTTCCTCTTCTGTTGCTGTGTCCCAGGATCCCTCTCACACCCTGCACTTGGAGCAGATGCTGTTTAAAGGATCCAGGAGGAATTGTTGGCAAATGGGGGATGCCAGGTTGCAGAAACAGGATAAAATAGCAGGAGTTCCCAAGGAGAGACTGGAGAGGCAGGAAAGGAAAGGGGGCACAGTCTGGAGATGAGCTGTGCCAGGCCTGACTGGGCTCTGAGACCCCCGCTGAGGTGCAGACTGTGCAGGGCAAGGCTGGCACATTCTCCTGCTTCCTGGAGGGCTGGAGCAGGAAATTCCATCTTGCTCTGCCCTCATTCCACCCAGAATCCTTGGATTGCTCGGGGGAGAGATGCTCAGCTGCCTTGCAGAGAGCTCTGTTAGTCCCAGGGTTGGGCTCCATTTCCATGGAGCTCCCACGGAGGTTCCCACAGGGTGCACTTCAAATGGAGTGAAGCAAATCTAAGGTTTATGGAATCACAGAATCCCAGAACGGTCTGCGTTGGAAGGGACCTTAAAAATCATCTCATTCCACCCCCTGCCATGGGCAGGGACACCTCCCACTATACCAGGCTGCTCCAGCCTGGCCTTGGGCACTGCCAGGGATCCAGGGGCAGCCACAGCTTCTCTGGGCACCCTGTGCCAGGGCCTGCCCACCTTCCCAGGGAACAATTCCTTCCCAATATCCCATCTAAACCCACTCCCTTTCAGTTGGAAGCCATTCCCTGTGTTCTGTCACTGCTGTTCCTGCTGATTTGCAAAACCACTTAGTGCAAAGCACTATTGCCAGTCCACAGGGAATTTTTTTTCCTCTTCATCCTCTCCTTGACCCCTTGGGAAATATCCCATGGGAGCCATTTCAAACTCCCACTGTGACTCTGTGGGCAGCAATCCATTCCCATTGACTGGAAAGGGAATTTTGACTTTCTCATCAGCTCTTCGCCCTGTGGAATGGCTGTCCTTGAGCCTGGGATTAATTAGGACTAATGACTAAATGACTAATGACAAAATTGCTATCATAAGGCTTCCACCTCTCCTAGGGCTGTCCTGAACCAAAAGAAGGGAATGTAAAGGAGTGAATTCCAACTGGGAAGTCGTTAGCAGGACCGTGCATCCCTTGCTTTGTGGGATGTGGCAGATTCATCCCGCTGAACCCAAGATTCCCACAGGTGAACAGGCACCGCTCAGGACCAGAGGTTTCCTCGGCCAACTTCTGTTTTGAATATTAAGCTTTGCCCTGTGAACCTTGAGGAGCTCAGCTCCCAGGGCAGAGGAAATGTTGGAAGGGGTCAGGCGAGCTGTGCTCTGTCCGTGTCGCTGGGAGCAGCCAGCAGCATTCCAGGACAACATCTGATTTTGTGCTTTTACGAGGCAGATGTCTGGGAGAAGGGATGAGCTGTTTACTGGAGCTGCCATCTCCCAGCCCTCCTCCCTCTGCTCACGCCCGGAGCCCATAAATAAAGATTCCAGGGATGATGCCGCTGTTTGGGCTGCCCTGTCTTCCATCAGGACAAGCTGCCAGCCCTGCTCCCCCTGCACCTCAGTTTCACTGGGGAATAAATAAATCAGTGAGGGTTGAATCCTCTGCCGGCGGCGCGGGGATGAATCCGGGATGGCCGCGCTGACGTCGGCACCGGGGTGGAGGTGCCAAGGGGAGTTTGATTCCTTGGTTTCAGAGCTGCTGATTTACACTAAAGCACTTAGGCTCAGCCTGCCCTAGGACTGAGCAGCAAGGCGGGGTTTGCTCTGGGAGGCAGCGCTGACGGCAGAGCAGTCCCCTGGATTTTGTTGGAATTAAGTTGATAGAAATGAGTCGGAGCTTCAGCATAGTTTGGGTCTCCAAGAGATCATTAATGAAGGAAAGGATAAATCCTGTGTAAAGTGATTAATCCCATTGCCCAGCACTATCCCAGGAGGTCCCACAGGGATGAATCCCACCCTTGGGGTTGTGTTGATGATGGAGAGCAAGGCAGTGGTGCCCTCACACCCTGATGGACACCAGGCAGAAATCCATGGAGGAACCAGAGATCCCAGCTGATCCCAGCATGTGGAGGAACAATTTCCACCAGGGGAGGAACTGCCCCTGGAAGTGGTGCCAAGAGCTGGCCTGGAGGGGTGGGAGTGCTGCTCTTGGCTGTGCTTTTCCCCTCCAAGAGGACACAGAAATTGTTGAAGGCAGCAGTCAGGGTGTTAATCCTTGCTCGCTTGTTCCTCTGGATTTTCCCACCTTTTTTTAAAGGATTAGAAGTGAAAGAATGTAAAAGAGGTGCTGGCCCCTCTCTGCTGTGGCTCCAGCCTGCAGCCTGTGGGTTTAAGCAGTCTGTGGGTATTTCTCCTTGCATATTAACATTAATATTAATGTTAATATAATTATGGATATGAAGTGGATATTTCCTCTTGAAGCTCTAGGGCTCCCCAAACAACCTCACTGCCTAAAGAAACTTTGTAAAGGAGTTCCTGGGATTCTGGTGGCTGCTCTGAGGGAAGCTGGAGAGCCCAGTGGGCACCTCAGGTCCTGCCAGCCTTGCCCCACAAATGCCCCTGGACACAGGGTGATTTACAGCCCTCTCCTGGTGGCCCCTGGCCAGCTCTGAATTGTTCATGAGTGACTTTTTTAATGGCTGGGAGTGGCTCGGGGTGGCCAGGGCGAGAGGCAGCTGTGTGTGGCACGGCTGCTTTCGGGGTCCAGGAGAACCACGGGGTGACCTGGAGGTGGCTCTGAGCAGGACGTGGGGTCAGCAGCTTGGGCTGGACCTGAGACCTGCTGGGAGTGACCCCAGAGGTGCCTCCTTGTCCTGCCCTCAGCTGGAAGGTGCCCTTGGAGGTGCAGTGAGAGGTAACAGAGCCCCAGCCTGGTTCTCCCACCCATTTTGTTCTCTCTGAATGACTGCTCATGGTGGAGTTTGCTGGGAGGGAAACCAAACTGGGATTGTCGCTGTGGAAACTGGAATTTGGATGGGAAGCTCATCCAGTGGGGCAGCAGAAAGAGGGTTTTGGGCTTCTGGCTCCTGCCAGCCTGTGTGCCTCGGGCTGGAACACCACACTGTGGGGTTACTGTGGTAATCTTGTTGTCAGAGATCCAGAAACAGCGACTTCCTCTGTTTTCCTGGCAAAAACGAAGCCAGGATCTCAGCCTCTGGCCTGGGGAGGGATGGGGGTGATGAGCAGCACCACTCTAACGAGCAAAGCTCTCTAATTACAGCAGCAGCAATTAAGGTCCCAGTGGTGAGGGATGCAGAGCTGGAGGCACAACCTTGCTGTGCTCCGTGCTGCCGTTTCCTGAACGCAGAAATGGAATTATTTTGGAATATTCCGTTTTCCTTCCCACTTGAACTCCACAAGTGGCTTTGCCCTGGGAACTCTGGGAATGGTTCAGGCTTGCTTGGAAGCTGACAAGCACCATCTATAGGATTGCTGCAGAAGAGGCCTCGGGATCCCAACTGATGAAAAAGGGCAGAGGAGCTTCACTCCAAGTTTCCAGATTTGTTCTGGAAAAACTCCAGCGTGCTCAGCATTCCACAGCACACAAAGTCACAGCTTTCATCACCCATCCCTCATGGCTGGGTTGTCCACCCTGGATCAGCTGGTCCTTGGTCCCACCAGGGAATGTTGCCTGTGGAAATTGCTGGAATTGCAGAGCCAGGATTATTTCACACTGGGATTTTCTAAAGAGCTCACAATCTGCAAAAGTTCCAGTTTTCCTCAGGAGCTGCAGGGACAGGACAAGGGGGAATGGCTTCAAACTGAGAGAGAGGAGGTTGAGGTGGGATATGGGGAAGAAATTCTTCCCTGAGAGGGTGGGGAGGCCCTGGCACAGGTTGGGAGGGAAGAAGGAAGGGAGGAAGGGAGCAAGAAAGGAGGGAAGGATGGATAAACAACACTTTGCAGGGCAGATGGAGAGCAAATAATCTTTTTAAAGAGATGCTGGCAAGGGACACTGGTGCAAATCATCCCTGTCACATTGGAACTTCACCCTTGATTTGCACAAGAAATACAACTCTGGTTTGGATACCCAGAATTCTTCTGAGAGAGGCATTGTGTTCCCAAAGAACAGATACGGGGGTTTTTTTTTCCTCTCTGCAGATCCATTTTGGCTTTCAAGCTGTTTTCTTCTCCTACACGCACAGATGATAATCTTTTACATGTCCCTATTAAAAAATATCACTTCCAGAAAATAAAAACACTGGCATATTCTGTACTTGTTCCTTTCTCTATGTCCAAATTAATTTCCCATTTTTCCACCTGACTTTTCTGCCATTTGCTATCTCCACAATCAAGGAAAGAGGTTTAATCTCTCTCCTCACTTCGGCATCTGAATCCCTCCTCTATCCCAATCTAAATTAACCCTGTTCTCCTTTTTTTTTTTTCTTTCCCCACAGAGATCCCTGGATGTCCAGGAATGGTCGAGAGCTGAGTGATCCAACCTCTGTTCCTCACCACCCTGAGCTCATGAGGGCTCTGGAGAGATGGAGTGGGAGCACGGCCTGGCTTCCCAGGGCTGGGGGATGCTGTGGGAAGTGATTGCCTTGGCCAAGGTCCTCATCCCAACCCATCGCCCATCGTGCAGCACCTCCAGGAGAAGCTGGGGAAGGACAAGCAAGGGACCAGGAGAGGCTCTGAGAGCCTTGGAGGACACTGGGAAAGGAGCTACAGGGAACCGAAGGAGGGAGTGGCCAAACCATGATGAAAGGTGCTGAGGGGGCTTTGTGCCCTTGGAAAACCCTTTCCAAAAAGGAGCACTAGGACCAGGTGCGGTCTCCAGGTGGTTTGGAAGAGGCCCAGCCTCATGGCCAGGTCAGGAGAGCAGCAGGACGTGCTCATGGCAGCCTGTCCGTGCCCTGCTTGGGGATCCAGGTGAAACAGGAATCTGTCCAAGACCAAGAGAAAGGAGCATGGAAGATTCCTTCAATTTATTCTGTTCTTGTTTCTCCTTCTGGTGTCTTCTCTGTCTACCTCTTCTCTACAGAGCATGGGGGGCCCTGACTGTCCCAAAGGAGCAGAAGGATTGGCCCAGGGCAAATCCTGCCCTGTGCAGGCGGAACGTGGCCTTCATTTGCTCCTTGCTCCAAAAAACTTCCACCTGTCCTGCCTGGAGCTTGGCCATCGGAAAGGCTGGGACCTGGCCATCCTTTTCCTTGCAGGAAGCCACATTTTAGCAGGACCAGCCACCCTTGGGAGCCAAGATTTATCACCTGAGGCTCACGACAGAGAATCCATCCCTCTCCTGCAGCTGTGGGGAGGAGCACATTGAGCTCCTGATCTTGGATGGTGGAAAACCCGTGGAGCAGAGAAAGAGACGGAAGGAGCGATGGTGTCAGGCAGGAAACAGCAGGAAAAACTGACTGAAATCCATAGGGAAATGTGCACCTTGGACTCGGCCCAGCTGCAGCTCTCAGGTCACAGAGCTGCCCCCAGAGCTGGGCAGAGCGTGCTGGTACTGAACTGTGGGAGCCCCATCTCAGCCCTTCCCTGTCGGGCTTCCAGCTGCCAAACCTTTCCCTCAAGTGCAATCCTATTTATTTATTTATTTTTCTCGCTGCTTGATGTGAAGCTGCTAAAGGAGCCCCCTCCCCACCAACACCCAGGGCTGAGTGAGGACACAGGGACACCTCCCAGCAGAGCAGGAGCAACCTTCTGCTGAAGGTGTCCTGCTGTGCTGGGGGGCTTGGGCTTGGTGGCCTTTGAGGGTCCTTCCAACCAAAACCATTCCATGGTTCTGGAAGATTTGAAAAGGGTGTCCCATGCCTGGAAGTGTCTAAGGGTGGTTGGATGGAGCTCTGGGATAGTGGAAGGTGTCCCTGTCCATGGCAGGGGGTGGGAATTAAATGATCTTCAGTGTCCCTCCCAACCCAACCCAGCCCAACCCAACCCAACCCAACCCAACCCAACCCAGCCCAGCCCAGCCCAGCCCAACCCAACCCAACCCAACCCAACCCAACCCAACCCAACCCAACCCAACCCAACCCAACCCAGCCCAACCCAACCCAACCCAACCCAACCAAACCCAACCCAACCCAACCCAACCCAACCCAACCCAACCCAACCCAGCCCAACCCAACCCATTCCAGGATTCTGTGATCCTGTGGGGAGCAATCCCTGCTGGGGACAAGTGCACAGCCAAGGTCCAGCTCAGAAAAGCCCAGCCTGAGCCCTGGCAGTGGGGACGCTCCAGTATTCCCTGTGCAGCTGGACTGGGAATGGGTAGGGGACAGGGAATCGTGGTCTGTCCTGCCTGGAAATGGCATCCACGGGCTGAAGCTGCAGCTCTGTGTGGCAGGAGAGCTGCAGGGAGCTGGGAGTGCATGGGGAGCTGGCATGGGGAGCTGTGTGTGCAGCTGAAGCACCGTGGGGAGGGTCACGGCTCCATTCCTGGCATCGAACAAATCCTTCTGACAAATAAAGAATGGAAATTCCCGCTCTTGCCGCTCTTCTTTTGCATGAGTGGCACCACAGGGAGGGGCTGCAGGCGGCTGAAAGGTGCCAGGGCAGTTTGGGAAGGGCTCTGGCTGCCAGATGGATGCAGGCAGGGTAACCAGGGGGGGTCAAAACACAGAGGGCACCGGGGCAGGGGGCAGAGCCTCTCCTGGGGATTCCTGGGGCTGACGGGTGAAGGGTGGCAATAACTCCAGGTGGGAATGGGCTGTGGAACCAGGCTGGAGAGGAGCTGGGCTGCAGGAGGAGGACAGGTCCGAGGAACCGAGGAGGAAGAAAAAAGAGGGTGAGAGGCGATGGAGAAGGTGCTGAGCATCCCAAGGGTTTCACGGGATGACAGCAGAGGAATCTGGAGTCCCCTGTGCTGTCCCCTGGGCTGGTTCTTCACCCAAATCCCAGATGAGCTCCGGGATTCCTCCTCTCCATCCCCGCTGTTCCAGCAGGGCTGGCTGGCAGTGACAGCAATGCAGCTTCTCAGGAGCGTTTGGCACGGGAAAAAATTGGTCCCCAAACAAGGAAAGAATCAAAATGACCCATTTCCAACTGAATTCATGATGGGACAATTAATCACTCCAATTAAAACCCTTGGAGATCCTGGAGTGCCCTGATCCATAAAGATGCTGCAGGCAGCAGGGCCCCGGGGGTTTGCACTGCTCTGGCAGGAGCTGCAGGCAGCACTGCCAGGGGAATTTGGGAATTGCATCACAGCACAGCCTGAAAAACGGCACAGATCCCTGTAGGGTCACCCTCTGCTTTTTTAGTGCCACTGAGAACCCCAAAATCTCAGCAGCTCATCCTTTTTGTCTGAGGCTGCTCCCGGAGTCACCTCCTGTGCCACCCGCCCACATCAGAGCCTTGCCCAACCTCTGAGGCCTCCCGGAGGGATTTTCTCCAGCTCCCAGCCTTTGAATCCGGATTTACAGAGCTCTGGGGTCAACCGTGGGCTTTTGGGACTGGATAAACCCTGAGCCTGATTTGCCCAGAGCCCACACAACCTCCAGACAGCTCAGGAGGTGTCCAAACATCTTCCTAAAGCTCCTAAAACCTGAGAGCCAAGAGCTGTGAGGAGACGATTGCAGCACACGGCTGCAATAAACCCTCTCTTCATCCTTTCATGGTCTGAGGTATGAGCATGAATTATGGCACCTTTAAACCTCCCGAGAGCCGCATTTCAAATCGCTTTCTTAAACGGCTGCTAAAGAGCATTGTTAAGCCGAGATGTCAGCGCTCGCTGCCTGAATGGGGCTGTTTTACGAGGCACTTTAATCCTTCCAGGAATCCAGCGACCCCTTTTCCACCCGTGGATCCGTTCCTCGCTCCTTCTTTTCTGTCCTCTTCGTTCCCCCGAGGCTCTGGCGCCCTCACCTCTGGCAGCCTCGTGGCTTCCAGATGTAAACGGGTCCCTAAAAACCCCCACATCTGGCCGGGATTTGGGGCTGCCCAGCAAACAGCAGAGGCCGCAGAGAAATCAGGGGCTTCTCTTGAGGCTGCTGCGATTTTTAGGGTCATTTTGTCAGCAGGGCTGCCCCAGCCCCCTGCAATCCCTGTGGGATGCCTTCCTGTGGTGCCCGGCAGCTCCTGGGCATGGATTTTGTGGGAGGATGGAGGAGGATTGAGAGGCTGTGCCCTCAGAGAGCCACGATCGCCACAGCCACATCCCCTCGGGATGATCCTTCCCTGCTTTAAAATAAGCTGCAGCTCCTTTCCCTGCCTTCCTTATTTTCCTTCTGGGGCTTGTGTCCCTTTCCCTGCTGCCTTGACCCCAATTCATTCCTGAGGTTTTTCCAACATCCTCAGCTGGTGCCTTCCCAGGGAAAAAATTGATTTCTGGGTCTCACAGCCACATTTATTTCAATTCTAAAGGCACAAATCCCAGAAAACGTTGGATTAGACAACCCCAAGCTGGTGGTTTACCAGCATTTTGATTGCTTTAGGAGAATGTTGAATTCCCAGGTGCTCTGGGTTGGTCTCCATGGAAATTGGTAGGAACCTTTGGATTGCACAATCCTGAGGCTGAGGTTTTGTCTCAGCAGCTGAGGATGTGATGGGGGCTGCTCTGCTTTGCTGTTTGTGGCAGTGAAATTCCTGATGAAAATGGGAATGTGCCCAGCCCAGGCCGTCCCCTGACAGCAGGAAACAGAAAACACGAAGAAGAGGTGGCACAGAAATGGAAATTAAGGTCATTAAAACCCCAAAAAATCCCATCAAAATCAATCTGGGCATTATAAACACCCAGCTGCTTCATCCATGCTGCTTCTCCAGAGCTTGTTGTGGCTGGAAACTGGAAAAGCAGGGAATTACCCGGCGCTGCTGTTAACCATTAACTGCTTTGCTGCAGATTCTGGCTGCAGCCGGTGTTTTGAGGAGTTAATCTTCCTTCAAAGGCCACCCAAGCCAATGGAAAAGCTGGATGGGAGTCCAGGCATGCAGGTGCCAACGAGCTGTGTTTGCAATGGCAACCAGGCAACCGAGCAGGGAGCCCCAGGTGGCCCCAGGTGGTTCCAGGTGGCCCCAGGTGGCTCCAGGTGGCCCCAGGTGTCACAGCAGCCACGTGGGAAAGGGGCTGGGCCTGGAAGCTCAGGATCAAAATAGTCAAGAAGGGATAAGGAGGAGAATAAAGACAGGCAGAGGGGACATCCCAGAGGCAGCAACAGCATCCAGAGGGATCCCTGGTTCAGCAGAGGTCAGGGAAACGTCAGGAAATGAGGGCAGAAGGAAAGGAGGATTCTTCATCAGGGACAGGCAAAGAGGGTTCATGAAAGAGGGGAAATTTAGGCTGGATATTGGGAAGGAATTGTTCCCTGGGAGGGTGGGGATGCCCCTGGATCCCTGCAAGTGTCCAAAGCCAGGTTTGACAGGGCTTGGAGCAGCCTGGGACAGTGGGAGGTGTCCCTGCCCATGGAATTCAATGATCTTTAAGGTCCCCTCCAACCCAGCCCTGTCCATGATTCCGTGGCTCTGGGAGCATCCCACACTGGGATAAGCTGCCTCTCCAGATGGGATATTTTCCTACAAAGGAGCTTTGGAGCAGCTCAGCTGGAAACATCTGCATCCATCTTGGCCAATCCCAGCCACCCTCCACAGCCTTTTCCATGGATCTGCACTGACACAGGGACCTGGCCCTGCTCTGAGGAGCAGCACGTTCCCATTCCCATTCCCATTCCCGTTCCCGTTCCCGTTCTCATTCTCATTCCCATTCCCATTCCCGTTCCCATTCCCATTCCCACTCCCATTCCCATTCCCGTTCCCATTCCCATTCCCATTCCCACTCCCATTCCCGTTCCCATTCCCATTCTCATTCCCATTCCCATTCCCATCCCCTCACGTCCCCACAGGAGCATCAGCCGCTGCTTCCTGCAAGAAACATCAGAAAAATCATAGAGCCAGCGAGGAATTCCACACCAAGCAGGTTTGGGGGGAGGTTCTGTGTTTTGTTTGTCAGCTTTGAAAGATGATTTTGGATGTTTGTTTCTAGAAAACAAAGAAGTCACAGCTGCCCTTTCTTTGTTCCCCTTTCCAGCGGGAGCGGAGTGCAGTGACCCAGGGATTGTTCCACTTCCTCCCACCCTCCTTCAGCTCTTTTGTGATTTCGATGGGTTTTGAACAGCAGAAGAAGGGGGTGGGGGAGAAATGAGAGCACCCTCGGCATCATCTCCACAAGTGCATTCCAGGACAGAGCAAACAAAGAGGAAATTAAATTTCCCACTTTTCTTTTATCATCCAAACCGAAGCGAAACGAATGCGTCAATCCAAAATGAAATTCTCCCTGTTTCAGAAGCCTCCCCCAAGAAAGTGTGATCAGAAATGATTGGGTTTTTTTGGAGAAAAAAGACAGGTTTGATGGAATTGGACTCTTTGATCCCCAAGTTGTGGCTAAGCAGGGTGGAAGGGCACTTCCAGCTCTCCATCCTGGGGCTGCAGTTGGGTATTTCCTGCTGGTCCTTGTGCAAACTCCAGATGGTTTTGGTAAAAAGGGGGAGAATCCCACAGACATCCCATGGGAAGCTGGGCACAGGGCGGATTTTGTGAGATTTTGTGAGGATTTTGTGAGGATTTTGTCAGGACAGGTGGGACAGGGGGAATCCCTGTTTGGTCTCCCATCCTGCAACCTCCACCCCAAGCTCTGATGCATCCCAGGTGCTCCTGCTGGGATAACAGCAGGAGAAATTCCAGTGGGCTCCGAGAAGCCTCGGCTCCAGGGCATCACCTGTTGTTGAGGCTGCCCTCGGAGGGAGCTCGGAGCTATTTTTGGAGCTGCTTGAGGGCAGCGAGGATTAACGAGCCCCAAATGCACAAGAGAGGGCTCAGATTTGCTCAGCCACAAACTCTGCCCCAGCTGGGGAAAGGAAGGGCCAAGCTGGGATCCTTGGGAAATTTAGGTTAAATACTAGGGAAAAATCTGGGCATCTTCAGGGTGCCCAGAGAAGCTGTGGCTGCCCCTGGATCCCTGGCAGTGGCCAAGGCCAGGCTGGATGGGATGGAGCAGGTCCAGAGTGAGATGCTCACAGCTGACAGCACTGGGGACAATCGTGACAAGGGACGAGCAATGCAAAGAGCAGAAAAAGCCCCACAGGGACTTCACAGGGCAGCATTTTCTTGCCCAGAGAATTTCCACTCTCACTTCCAGAACCAGCTGAGGGATGTGTGGGACACTGGGAAAAGGCTGGAGAAGAAAGACTTCCAGACAGCCCTGAGGATGAAACACTGGAGAGATGAATTTCACCCATAAAACTCCTGCTGCTGCAGGAATCCAGGCTGATTATTGGATTGACAACCCTTCGGATCTCAGTTAGGGGTCTCCTGGCTGATTCACGCTCAGCCATCCCTGTGACCTTTGGAATATTCAGCTTTTTGGGGAAGAGCAGAGGGGGAGCTGTTCCTTTGAAGAGTTGAGGCACAGGAGAGCCCTTCTTGCTTTCTGCAGTGGGGTGGGGAAACCTGAGAGATGAACCCAGTCAGTATCTGAGTGATGAACCCGGTTAATATCTGAGGGATTAATTCAGTCAATACCTGAGAGATTAATTCAGTCGATACCTGAGCAATGAATTCAGTCACTTTCTGAGTGATGAACCCGGTTGATATCTAAGTGATTAATTCAGTTGATTTCTGAGAGATGAACCCAGTCAATTTCTGAGTGATGAACCCAGTCAGTATCTGAATTATTAATTCAGTTGATATCTGAATGATGAACCCAGTCAATTTCTGAGAGATGAGATGAACCCAATCAGTATCTGAGAGATGCACCCGGTTGATATCTGAGTTATTAATTCAGTTGATATCTGAGTGATGAACCCAGTCAGTATCTGAGAGATGAGATGAACCCAGTCAGTTTCTGAGTGACTTCACCTGCTGGAGCCCAGCCCTGCCCAGGCCATTCCCCCCCAGCAGCAGTGCCAGGGAGCAGGAGCTGATGGGACCTGACTGCTGCTGCCCCAACCCTTCATCCAAGGTGATTCCACCGGGTGCTGCTGCCTGAGCTGAGCTCAGAGTTCGGATGTCCCCACGGCGAGGGACAGACCCAGATCCTGTGGATGCAGAGCTCTCCTGGAGCTCTGGGAGCGTGGCTGCCACCTCCAGCCCTCTCCCAGGACAAGGAGGGGGTGACAAACCCACGGCACAGTGAGGGACATGCTCTGAGCTTCTCTCTCAGCCCTGAGGGCAGAACGCTCAGGCCACTCATGCTGTCCCCTGGGTGCCATTTCCAGCATGAAGTGTCCCCTCAGGTCCCCGGGGGTGTCTGGCAGCTGGCAGACTTGGCTTTCCTCTTGGCACCTGGTTTGTTTGTCATGGGAGCTCTGGTCATGTTCCCCTGAAGGTTTAGGGACATAAATAAAGCTCCAGCCAGGCAGGAGGGATTTCTTTCTGCAGCAGCCATTTATCCTTCATGGCTTTTCCGAGGATTTATTGCCTGGATTTTCTTCTAGAGAGAAGAACTCGGAGGTGTCTGGAAAATGTCCCTTCTGCCTGTTTTTGGGGGGTGTTTCTCGAACCCAAACTGGATCTCCCCTCTCATTTAAATGATTGTAAATCCCACATTGCCCTGCAGGCCCTGCAGGCCTCACACACAGCCAGGCCCTGCAGGCCTCACACACAGCCAGGCCCTCCAGAGACCCTAAAGCTCTGCTTTTTGCCACAAACCTCTCCCAAGACCTCACATTATCCAACTTCCAGGGCCCCTTCTGAGGGGATTAGAGGCAGAAAAAGGAGCCTGACTCCCCGTGCCCTGCGCCTGCAGCTGGAATTGCCCCCAGACTCACAGCAGGGCTGATTTTCCATCTGTTTTTCAGGATTAACCCCCCCAGGGCAGTGCCCTGACTCCATCCTGCCATGGGCAGGTGTCTCTGTGGTGGCACAAGTGCCCCTCATGCCTGGCCTGCGGCCTGGGGAAGGCACCAGGGGGTCCCAGCAGCTTCATCCACACAGACATCCCCGTTTTCCTCCATTTTCCCCCATCCTCGGTGGTTTTGAAGCAAAAGCATGAAAAATCCCCAGGAATTCTGAGTGGGAATTGCCATCCAGAGAGCTGAGTTGTGTCTGGATTCCCGGCCCAAGCGCAGGGATAAATCCCAGTGGGAGATGCATTCCTGTGTTTTAGTGATTAATGCAGCCTCCAGCAGCATCAAACGCTTCTGCTGATGCAGAATTTATAAGCAAGAGGATCGTTTACTACATTAGGGAATGAATAACAGTTCTTTGAACCCTCCCATCAATAAATTAAATTAAATAATGGAAGTGGTCATTCCCCTCCATGCCAGGGAGTGTTCAAGGCCAGGTTGGGATGGTGCAAGTGTCCCTGCCTGTGGAACGAGATGGTTTTTAAAGTCCCTTCCAACCCAAACCACCCCATAACTCTGTGATTTCCAAAGAGAGCTTTAGTTTGGTGAAGCCTTGTAGGGAGAGAGTGGGACAAGAACAATAAATGATATTAAATCCCATTAATTGCAACATCATCTTGCAAATGCATTGCTGGCTGCCAGATTTGCTCATTCCCTGAGCAACTGCACTCCCACATCCCTTCACCAGGAGCTCACTCCTCACGTAAATCACAGCAGGATCCTTCTTCAGCTGCAAGGATTCCTCCTGCTTTTGCATTTTTTGTTGTTTCTGGTTTAGAACCCTCTCTGTCCCTCTGTTAGGGGCCTTTTCCTGTGTTTTCCTGGAGCAAGCAAAGCAGGATCCCGCCAAATCCCTGCTCTGCCTGGAGCCAAAGCCCAGCTGCCCATGGGAAGCTGCCTGTGGTCAGTTTAGGTCCTGCCATGCAAAAATCAGGGGAGCTGTGACTTAATTAAGGAGTTAAAAAGTGAGGTAATTCCAAAAATAGCCCTTGTGGGTGGGCAAACCCCATCCTGAGCAGTGGGGCAGAGGCCAGGCCAGGCAAGTTTTGGGGTTTCAGCCTCTCTGTGGGTTTGACATCAAAACCCACACCTGGAGCTCAGGGGCTTGCTCAGGTCAGAGCATTGGTTGGCAATAAAACCTCAGAGGATCCCAGGAGCTGTGTCAGTGGGTGGGGGGAGCCTCCATGAGCAGACCCCGAGCTCCTTTCCCTTCCCAGCCAGGGAAAAGCCCTCTCCCTGTCCCTGGGAATGGGCAAAGCTCGAGGTGACCCCCCAGAGCCAAAGCCTGCGGGTGGAGCTGCACAGAAAGGACAAACCCAACCCCACAGAGCCCAGGTTGGCCCTGTGTGGGACAGGGGGGCTCAGAAGCTGCTTTCTCATCCTGGCTTCCCACTAAACCACAAATTTCCCCGAGCCCTGCTCCAGCAGACCTCATTTGACATGGAATTCCATGCACCAGGCAGGAGTCTCTGTTTCCCAAAATATCCCTGACAGGTGCCCTTAAAATCCTGGCACCAGAGTGACACCACCGAGCGAGATCCCAAAATGGATTTCACCTCTTTGAGCCCAACCAGATGCAACCCTGGACCTCCAGGTCGTTTTTATTTGTCCAGATCCTCTCAGGCACAGGGACTGGAGAGCAGGAACATCCCCGTGCCCACAGCTCCCATCTGGCTGCCAAGGCACAGAGCTCGGGGCTGGGGCAAGCTCTGGGTTAAAATCTGGTTATTAAAATTATTAGAGAGGTTTCTCTGCCCTAATTAGGGTGCAACCAAACCCAAAGGCAATAGCAGAGATTTTTATTTCACAGTAAATGTGAGGTGCAGAGGGATGGGCAGGGGATGGATGGATGGATGGATGGATGGATGGATGGATGGATGGATGGATGGATGGATGGATGGATGGATGGATGGATGGATGGATGGATGGATGGAATCTGGAAGGCAAAGCACTGCATGGCACTGGGGATTTTGAGATTTCTTCCCAGAGCTGCCAAGAGGAAATTTGGAACATCAACTCCATCCCCTCCTGCCTTTTGTCTTCTGAATTCTCCTGCAAAGGCAGGAAGTTCTTGCCAGGTTTTCCAATTGTCATTGTCCCTAGGGATGCCACCCTCAGGAAAACAGGGATTTTGTGATCCTCTGCCTCTGCTGGGACCTGTCCTGTGCCCTCTCCTCCAGCCTGGCATTTCTGGGCAGGGCCAGCTCGGGCTGGAGGAGCAGCAGGAGCTGCAGGAGCAGCTCTGCCCGTGGTGGCTGTGGGGACAGGGGGTGCCAGGAGGTGCCAGGGGCACAGGTGGTGCATCAGTTGTGTGATCACACCGGGCATGAGTCCTTCAGAGCCACAGGGTTTCACTCGAAGGCCACAGGGGAATTCCTCATTTGTAAAACGCTCTGTGTTCCACGGGGAAATGAGAAAAAAAAATCCCCAGCGACGTGACTGAAACTGACCCAATCTCCAACGCAAATCCAATCAAGTTTTCCTGTTAGCCACAGGTCTGGAGAACATTGGGTTGAGTCATTTACGGCACTGAATCGATGGGAATCTTCTGGAGCGGCTGCCGGCAGCAGGAGCAGTTTGTGCTGGCAGGGAGAGGGATTTTGGTGCTGCCCAGTGCTGCGGTGCCACTGTGCCCACATTGGGGGTGGCACGGGACTTGGGCCACCAGGGAAGGGTGCCCACAGCCTGGCAGCTGGGGAAAAACGCCCTGGAAATCTGCAGGAGGCCGTTGTGGGGCGGGTGTGGGGCCCTGTGGTGTCACAGGGACCCGCAGGGTTCCCAGGGCTGCCAACAACAGAAACCACAGCACCAGAGGGTCCCGGAGTGGGATGGGTTGGGAGGGACCTTAAAATCATCCCATTCCACCCCCTGCCATGGCAGGGACACCTTCCACCATCCCAGGCTGCTCCAAGCCCCGTCCAGCCTGGCCTTGGACACTGCCAGGGCTGGGGCAGCCACAGCTTCTCTGGGAATTCCATCCCAGCCCCTGCCCACCCTCACAGGGGAGGAATTTCTTCCCAATATCCCATCCATCCCTGCCCTCTGGCAGTGGGAAGCCATTCCCTGTATCCTGGTACTCGTTCTCTCTCTCCATCTTTCCTGTGGCTCTTTCAGGCCCTGCAAGGCCCCACTGAGGTCACCCCAAAGCTTCTCCTGTCCAGGCTGAGCAATCCCAGCTCTCCCAGCCTTTCCTCCCAGCAGAGCTGCTCCATCCCTCTGATCCCCCTGGTGCCTCCTCACCCAGGACCAAAGGATGCTCTCCCCATCCCTCTGCACTCTCCATTCCCAGCTCCCACTCTCAGCTCCCTCACCTGGACCCGCTGCCCACCCCACAGAGAACTTTGACGTGTCCTGGGGCTGTGCAAAGAGCAAGACAACCTCACCTTTACAATTTCTGTCGCATTTGCAAGTTCAGAGCAACCAATTCCATCTCTTTTTCCGCCGCCAGAAGGAAAGTCCCAGGGAATTGGAGTGATGCAATCCCTGAATCATCCTGTAAAGAGCAGCGGTGGGCGAGTGCTGGGTGTGAATCACAGAGCTCCTAATTGCAGCCCCCGCTTGGCAGCCAACTGCCCGAGTTGTTGTTTGCTGTCCTATTTTTCCTTTTCTTTGCCCATTTGACAGCGGCTGTTCATTACAGCCTTTTTTATTCGGACTTTCTGAGCCTGTTGCCTTCGGCTCAGGGGTAGCCAGTAATTTTTTAATGAATTTCCCCCAGATAGAGATGAACAAAAGAGCCCTGAGGAGAGGGTTTGATTTCCAGCCTCTGGGAGCGCTTTATAAACAGCTCAGCTGATTAAAAAGACAAGGGTGCTCTTTTAATAGCAGGTTTTGTCAGGGCTCAGCTAATTAATTTCAGAGGAAAATGGAGCATTTTGGTGAAGCAGCCACTTGAGCTCCTTTCTCTGTTCAGCTTCTCTTTGGCTTCGTGATAAAATTTCCGTGTCTCATTTGAAGGAGATTGGAAGTTAAGGATGGTTAAGGTCCCTTCCAACCTGGCCAAAGCTCAGCCTGCTGCCCAAATCCCTGGAAAACGTGGGCAGGGTGGGAATGAGGAGCTGTCCATGCTGCAGCCTCGGCATCCTGCAGGGTAACGCAGAGGAAAAGTTGCTGGCAAATAAAAGGAATTCAAATCAACCCCTCCTGTCCTCTCCTGCCACACTGGGGGCTCCTCACTGGTAAGAAATCAGGTGTGAGAAGGGAATGGGCATGGAAAATTGGGATTCATGGAGTGGGGAGAAGCAGCAGGGAGTCTGTGTGACCTCCCAAAGGTGAGGGACCAACCCCATTCCCACTTTGTTTGGTTTTCCCTGGATTCCTGATCAACTCCCAGGGCTGGGAAACACCAGGACGAACGAGGCAGTGCCAGGCTGGGGGAGCTCAGCAGAGCCCAGAACTCCTTCCCTGGGCACCAAAAAATCAGGATATTGCATCCAGCAGGTCCTGCTGGATAAAACCAGGTTCCTTTCTGCAATCTCCACCTCGTTTAGAGGCAGCCCCATCCCTGTTGCCTTCCCCTTGCTCCACTTGTGAAATAAATGTCTGTTTTTGTGCTCGGCCTCTGCCTGTTCCCCACGCACTGCCGGGGAAATGAAGAGCTGTGTTTATTCCAAATGGCTTTATTGGAGCATCAGGAAGCACAAATCAATTCCCAAACGAAGTCCTGCGGTACCCCAGGAATCAGAGCTGACAAACGCAGAGATTTGCTGGGGTAAATTAATAGCGAGGCAAGATAAAAGGCAAGGCAGGCCATAAAATGAGTCAGGTACAATAAACTCCCTGAAATTCAGAGCTCAGCAGTAAATAACTAGCAGAAGGGTTCTAAAAATGAACATGGAAAAGCAAATTCTGGGAAGGCCTGAGTGCATTTTGCCACGGAGGAGTCGCTCCTGTGTTTGCTGCCCTGGTGGGGGCTGCAGCAGGGGAGCACCAGTGGAAATTTCACAGCAAAATCTTCTGCTTTTCCAGCTGTTTCGAGGAGAGGAAAATTCAGATTTCCTCGTGTCCTCCTCTGGTGCTGATGGGACCGAGAGCTGGGGCTTCCCTCTCTGGTTGGGGCTTCCTGCAGAGTTTGGCAAATGCTGATTTTTGGCGAATAAATGAATGGAAGAGGTCAAGCAAGCCCTGGGCAAAACGGGAGCAGAGCGGTCACTGCCCACCCCGCAGGGCTCCCAGGCACCTCGGGAAGCATCACCCAAGGCTGGAAAGCTGATGTCCTGCTAGGAATCACCCGGGAATGCCGCCCTGGGCAAGGGAAGGGGCACTCTGGGGTTGTTCCCTTCCCCCTGCTGGAAGCAAAAATGCGAATTTTCCCTTTCTCTCCTTCTCCTGGGGGTTTTTTGTTTTGTTTTTGGGGTAGAGTTTTTTTTTTTTGTTTGTTTGTTTTGCTTTGCTTTGTTTTGTTTTGCTTTGTTTTTGTTGGGGCTTTTTTGTTTTGTTTAGGGGTTTTTTTTTGTTTTGTTTCGTCTTTGTTTTTATTTTTTTTTTAAGTTTAATTACTCCTACCTCATTTTCCCATTGCGGGTGCTCTCCTGAGCAGCTTTTCCTCCTGGAGCTGACCGGGACGAGCTGCCCCAAGCATGGCCATCACCCCGGGCAGCTCCTGCTGGCTGAGCATCTTCCCACCTCCCGTGGGGCTGCCCCGGCTTCTCTGTCCTCTAATTAACTAATGAGGCGTGATGAGGCCCTGAGTGCACAAGGAGTGACAGGGCCACATCCCCGCGTTCTCCTGGGGCGCCCTGGCAGGATTTGGGAGGGGATGTGAGGTGAGAATGGCTCAGAAAGGCTCGAAATTCTTTAACCCCTTGGGTTTTCCTGCATCCCCAACTGCTGGAAAAAGGGGTGGGAGAAGATCCTGCTTTTCTGCCTCAAGGCACTGGGACACAGACTTTTTTTAAACCCTTTTTTTATTTGGGTTTTTTTTTTGAGGATGTGGCTAGAACTCTCCTGGAATGTTCCAGGCTTGGAGCTAATAAAGCTTAAATTCTGCTTCAATTAAGTTACAGGTTCATCCCTTTGGGTTTCATCGCTTTTTGTTTGTGAAACTCAATCCGATGATGTATAATCACGATAATAATAATAATAATATTAAAAGATTGGCTGATGAGCAGGAAATCAATCCCTGTCTCCTGGGCACTCACTGAATATCAGTCATTTTAAAAAAATCCGGTGTTTTTTTATAAACATGTAATTACTGTCTAACTAAAACTGAATTAACAGGTTTGGCTGATAAGTGCCTGGGTGTGCAGCAGCTCTGGCTGCTGGGGGTGATTTCTACAAGCTCCAGCTTGGGCTGGAAGAGATCCAGGGAAGAGATCCAGGAGCAGCTCCTTGCCATGGTAACCCCTTCCCACCTGCCAGCCCGGGCTGTGTTTTTCTCAGGCAGGCTCTGAGCTGGAGGTGCTGTCCCTCAAAAACTCATCAACCCCAGCCTTCCCAAAAAATCCTGCCTGCAACCTGGAAAACGTGGAGAAAATGCAGGATTGCCTCTGCAGAGTGAAGCTTTTGGCATCGAGCTGGTGGAAGAGAACTAATTAAATTCAATATCAGGAAGAAATTGAGCCCCTGGCACAGGGTGCCCAGAGAAGCTGTGGCTGCCCCTGGATCCCTGGAAGTGTCCAAGGCCAGGCTGGACAGAGTTTGGAGCAGCCTGGGATGGTGGAAGGTGTCCCTGCCTTTGGTAGGGATGCAATGGGATGAATTTAAGGTCCTTCCAATCCAAACCAGTCTGAGATTCTGGGATATTGGCCCACAGACGTGCACAGATCCCAGATCCATCAAGGCTGCTCCTTCCTGGCTCCCAGGTGAAGTTTAACTCCTCTCACCCCTCCAAGGCAGAGCCCTCCTGCCAGCAGGAGTGAGAACACAAAGTCTGGGCTGGGTGGGAGCAGAGGAGCTCCCTGAGGCTGGCTGGGGAGCTCTGGGAGGTGCAGGGGGTGATGTAGGTGCTTACACAACCTCAGAGCCTGATAACCACTATCTCTTACTAGAGTCTGATAGTGTGAGAGGCACTGCAGTCACCCAGGACAGGTTTTGGCTTGAGCTGAGTAAATCCAGCTTAATGAATGCTCCTTGAGGGGAGCTGAGCCTTAGCTCATCCTTGCATCCATGGGGAGCTGAGATCAGACATCCCAGGAGCTCAGGGTGAGGGTGCTCGGCCACAGCTCTGGCCCTGTCCAACACCAGGCACAGGGTGACACCGAGGGCAGCCCCCAGCAGCCTTCTGGCCGTGACCTCTGCTGCATCTTTTCCCCACCCAAGCACCGCTGGAGAGTGATTTTCCAAGGGATTTTCCTCAGAAAAATCCTGCAAAGCACCTCCCCACTAAGGACATTCCATCTTCCTTGTGCCTGATTCCAGCAGCTCTCCGGGCACCATCCCCTGCTCCTTTTCTGCTGCTTCGGAGTGAGATGGGAAGAGCATGAACAGCAGAGGAAAGGGTTCCCAGGGAGCTGAGCAGCCCAGTTTACACCTCCCGAGGCTCCTTTAGCTCCTGGGATGCCCAGGAAGGGCTGAATTGGCAGGTGGAAGGATGCCAGGGTGATTCCACATCCCCACAGCTCCCAGGAGCGACTCCAGTCCCCCTTTCCTGCTGCCTCCCTCTCCTTCCTCTCCCACAGCGCCGCTCTTGGCGTCAGATTTTGGGAAGCGAACCCAAAACGAGGCAGAAATGCAGAAGTTGGGAGAAAATCCAGCCTTGCCAGGGATGGAGAGGATTTTCAGGAAGGCCTGGACAGGCCCTCCCATAGCAGCAGCCGGCCCAGGGACGCCCCTTTGTCCTCATCATGGTTCGTGTTTATTTTTTTGTATCAGCCAAGGCCTCTCGCCCTGGTTTGAGGGCAAGGAAAAGGAAATTTCCCTAAATCCCACAGAATGGCAGCTGTGGTTTGGCAGGGCTGGGCTGGGAATGCTGCGAGGGCCCAGCGGTGTCTGGGAGGCTGCTGAGGGACCGACCTTCAGCCTGGAGAGCTGGAAATATTAACGAGCTGTTAATTAGCCCCGCGTTTCTCTCACACCCGCACCCCGCACTCGTTTGGGCCCGGGGGGTGTTGGCAGCATCTCGGCCACCCAAAAAAAAAAACGTGAGGAGAACAAAATTCGGTGGAATTTTGCTGTGGCATCCCTGAAGTGACATCTGCTGAATTCCACAGGCAACAGCCTTCCTGCCAAAAAATAAAGCACCAGAGGTCTGGCAGGATTTGCAGAGTATCCAGCAGAGACTCTTTCCTAAGTGCCCCTTAGGCTGCTGTGTCTTTCCAGGTGAAAATACAGCAAGATCAAGGGATTTCCAATGGAGATGAGTTCAGAGAGAGCAGAGGGATGCATCAGGAAGTGCTTTGTGCCAGTTTGTAGGGCAGGTTTGGAAAGAACTTGAGAACAAAGCAGCTCCTGCCTGGGAGTTTATCAAAACAGCACCAAGAAGATTTCAGAAGAAAATCTCTCAGGCCCAGCAAAGGATCTTTGAGGAGGAATTCGGCCTATGCAGGAAGAAAGGACAGGGACAAAGCAGGTCCTGCCATCCCCAAATCTTTCTGGGGTGCCAAATGACTCCCAAAACAGGCACAGAAAACAGAGATGGCTCAGAAGCTCCTGCCAGGTTTCTCAGGGATGCATCCCTGCCCCTCAGGTGCTCTGCCACCACCCAGAGCACACAGCTCATTCTTCTGCCACACAGCGAGGTAAAAGTTGGAAAACCCAGCTGATGGGTCAGGAAAATCGGGGAGAGACTCCTGGTGCTCTGGAGTCGTAGAGGAATTCATGAAATCCTTCCCAAAGCACTGGAGGAAGGGTTTTTTTAACCTGATTGATATTGTAGGAATACTCTGGGATCAAGCCTGGCTTAAATCTCAGACAGGGCTAGGAAAAAGTTGTGCTGCCATTAAAAAAACAGCTACAAGGAGCTGAGGGTGTCCCAGGGAGGATTAAACCCCACAACCTGCCCATAAATCCTGCAGCTGCTGCTCCCCACACACCAGTGTGGGTTTGTGCCACAGTCAGAGCAGGTGCAAAACAAAGAAAAAAACCCAAACACAACAGCAAAAGAAAACAACCACCCCATAACCAGAGCACAGGGGGGAGTTTGGTTATGTAAAGATTTATTCCTCCTTCCTCAAAACCCATCTGCTGCTCAGGAGCTCATTTCTGTGTGTTCATCCTGATCCCTGGACTGCATTCCAAGAATCTCCAGGGCCAAATGCGGAGTCTTTTTCATTTCCCTCCCCTCTCCTGCAGTGTGACAGGAATTGCTGGCACTTGTGCTGCTTCCTACACTTGTCCCCAGCGCTGTGGAGAGAAGAGACTCTGGTGCCAGTTTTCCTGCCTGGTTCTTCCCAATTTTCCTGCCTGGTTCTTCCCAATTTTCCTGCCTGTTTCGTGCCTTTTTGCTGCCTTTTTTTCTGCCTGTTTCCTGCCAGTTTTCCTTCCAGTTTTCCTGCTTGTTTCCTGCCAGTTTTCCTGCTTGTTTCCTGCCTGTTCAGCACAAGAAGAGAGAAGAGGAAGGAGAAGCAGCAGAGAAGTGACTCTGGATGGGGAAAAAAAAAATTCCCAGCGGGGATTTGAAACTTCTTGCGCTGAGGTGGCACCAGGCAGGGGGCAGTCCTGGAGCTGCCACCTCTGCTGGCACTGCCCACAGTCACCTGAGTGTCCCTGGGGCAAGGTGAGCTTTCAGGGCAGGGCCAGCAGCCGTGCAGGAATTCCAAATGGAATTTTGGCCTATTCCAGGTGTTTCCATCCCAGCACAGTGCAGAGAGGGAAATTTTATTTGAGCCGCTGCAGCCACAGTTGGTGACTCCTGGCCCTGGCTCAGCCTCAATCCCTGCTCCTCCTCCCCCATCCATATTTATGAGGCCAATTATCCCTGAACAAGCAGGTTGCTGTGCAAACAAATGATTTTTCATCTAAATTACCCAGTTTACACACTCCCCCCAGCTCTGCTGAGCAGAGCAGCTGGTGTTTACCAAACTCCTCATTACCGATCCAGGCAACACCAGGAGATGCTGCCCAGAGAGGAGTGGCCACCTCTGAGATAAGCTGAGCTTGGGGTTTATCTCTGCTCCTCCACATCCAGCCCCGTTTGCACCACTGTGCCATGAAGGAATGGTGAAAAAATGTCTGCTGATAAAATCCGCTATTGTTGGGTGCTCTATTTCTGCAGGAAAGAGTCATTTCCACGAAAATCCAAATAAATCCAGCTCTCTGCCCATATCTGTATTTCCATTTATCAGCATTTCCTTTCTCCTGATTCCGCGGGAGCCTCGCACCAGAGCTCAGATGATGCAAGAATTATTCCTGCCGTGGTATTTCCACTGTCCAAGAACGAACATATGTGAGAGAAATCCAGCCCCTCGTCATTCCAGGCCTGAAATGGCCCCCTGAGGCATCCAACAAACACAGGATCACGGTGCCAGCGCTGGGATTTGCGTCAGGACTGGGAGTGCTGGTGCCTGGCAGGTCAAACTGGGGAAAGGTTGGAGCAGCAAAAGCAGAGCAGGGATGTTCCTGCAGCTCCCAGCAGCCTCGGGAAGCGCTGGGAAGGAAGGTGCTGCTCTGGGCAGCTCGTGCTGCTGCACGTGGCTCCCACCAGGCCTATTTCCAGCCTGGCTGGCTGCAGGGAGCAAGGAAAACTCCCAGCCTGGGCATGGAACAGGCAGTCACAAGTGGCTCAGGAAGGAGTCACAAGCCACGGCACACCTGGTGTCAGAGGAGATTTGATCCATCCTTTCCCTTTCCCCTATTTCTGCCTCGGCCCGTGGAGAAGGAGGACGCTGGTGGTCGATGCTTTCTGCAGGATAATTCCTGTGTTCCCACATTCCTTCTCTTCCAGCCTTCTCCTGGAGCAGCAGCACAGGCTCTGCACCCCTCAGTACCTTGAGGGTGCTTCCCTCCTGCCATGTCCCAAAGAAAGCCCCAGGAATGAGGGACAACATCCCCATCCTGGACAGGGTGAGGGATGACAACTCCCAGCCTCCAGGAGCTCAGCCACCACCTGGTGACCTCCTCTGGCACAAAGTCCCCGAATTTCTCTGCCCAAAAAAACCTGGTGCCTGGAGGGATGGAATATCCTCATCTTCCCTCGGGCACAGGCCCAGGATCTGGTACACACAGCTTTACATTTCACTGTATATTATGGATTTTAATCAGCCCTGGCCTCCCTGAACTCTCATCCCACTGCACCACAGCAGGCGGATGAGGGAGAGGGAAAATGATCTTTTATGGGATGCTCCCAAGGAGGAAGCATTTTTTTCCCCCTGCAGACACCACAAATTTGGTTTGCTGTGATTTAAGGAGGACACATTTGGTTTCAGAGCAGCTCCAGAGTCCCTGTGAATCAGAACGTCTCTGTTTGACTCCTGGAGCTCAGCTGAGTTAGGCCTGGAGTTTAATCAAAGCCCTCAGGGCTTCCAGAGCCATCCCAGCTCCTCTCCACAGCCTGATATCCACTCATCCATCTCCCTCCTGGCACAAAGATGTGAGACCGAGCTTTTCCCCATGTATGGAAAGAATCACGGGATGTTAAAGGGTTGGAATGGTCATTAAAAACCACCTAGACCAAAAGAAAAAGGGGAAGTGACTGTAAAACTGTTGGAATGGTCCTTAAAGACCACCTAGACCAAAAGAAAAAGGGGAAGTGACTGTAAAACTGCTGGAAAGATCCTTTCCTGGCTCGGTGAGCACTGAGAGCAGGTGAGGAAGGTTTTGGGGACCCTGGAGCTCGCTGGATTTCACCCAGGATGGAGATTTCCCTCCTCCGGGCTGGGGTCCGAGGCTGCCCGGCAGCACCGCAGGAATGCTCGGTAAACAAGCAGTAAATATTCATCGCCCCGGTGACAAACGCCTCGAAGGGATTGGAAGAGGAAGCTGAACTCAGCGTTTGCAGGGAGAAGAGAGGAAATAAATATTCTGCGTTTAACAACCGCAGGCAGGGCAGCACGGGCAGGGAGGTGGAGGAACCGGGAGCGGGGTCTGGCGGTGAAGCCCCAGATGGCCACTGGTTGTCAAAGCAAAGAGATGAGCTGGGAAAACTGCTCCTAATCCCCTGAGCTCCAGCCCGGAGTGAGAGCCGGGCTCGGGGTTTGCAGGAGAGCCGCTCTCGCTGCAAAAAAATGGGCATTTATTGCTCTCTGGTGGCGAGACGGGCTGAGCAGCAGAGCTGCACAGAGCTGCATTCTCCTGCCGTGTGCCCGGGACAGCCACTCAGGCTGGAAAATCCCTCAGATCATCGAGTCCGACACTCAACCGTGTCCCCGAATGGCACATCTACATTTAAACACCTCCGGGGATGGGGACTCCAGCACTTCCCCGTCCCAGTGCTCTTTTTCTGTGCTCCTGCTCCAGACCCTGAGGTTGGACAGCAGGGCTGGGGTGAGGGTGGGCTCTGCCTCCCCCCCAGCAGTTTTTTTCTGCCCCCAGATGAGGCTGGACCAGCCCCTTTCATCCTCCTCACGTCCCTAATTCTGTCTCTCACTGCCAAAAGCTTTGGTGGTGGTTTTTACAGGAGACGGGTTTGGCAGAGGCGTCATCACAGACCTCGTGCAGCAGACCAGGATAAAAACCAGGCATCAATGAAGGAGTTGTTGTTTCAAACACATTTGGGCTGGGCTGAGCTGCTCCAAGGTGTGGTGGGGCAGCTGTGGGCACGGGCAGGCACATGGCAGCACCTCCCTGTCCCCATCCTGGCCAGGGCACTCCTGAACCTTCCCCCAGAAGCTCAGCCCTGCTGCACCCCCAGCTCCAGCACCGCTGCTGGGGCCTCATCCCACCTGGATATCCTGCCCTGGCTGTGCCACCTCTGCTGTGGCTCCCAAAAAACAACAGCAGGGTCCCAAATATTTGGGACGAGGAGCCCAAACCCTTCCAGCTCCTCAGGACGTGGTGCAGGACCTCTCCTGGAGAGCACACGGCCCTGGCACGGCGCTGCTGGACAGCTCCCACTGGGGTCCCCAGGCTCACACCACGAGGCCACCTTCACTCAGCCACCGGGGCCGGGCCGTGGCACAGCCTGGAGTGCCCTCAGGTCCCCCTGGGGCTCCGGGGATGGCATCCAGCTTGGCACGGAGCAGAGTTTGCAGCTCCACGTCTCCCAGCTCGGCGGCTGCGGCGAGGGCCAGCAGGAAGTAGGAGGCTGCATCCTGTTCATCCTGAGCAGAAAGCACAGGGCAGGCGTTAGGAAGCGGCTTCAGGGGAGGTCATGGGGCAGGAGGGAGCTGGAGCAGAGCCTGGGGGTTCCAGGAGGCCTCAGGGACACCTGATTTCACCAGCACGGTGCTGAGTGCCAGCACTTCTTCCCAAACTCCCTTCCCACCACACCAGGAGATGTGACCTCCACCCTCAGCTCTCTGCCCAAGCCACAGCACCACAGGAAACCTCATTTATCACCTTCAGCTTGTGCAGGGCCCGGTTGCCCAGGTGCCAGTAGACCTTGCAGTAGTACAGGGCCTCTGCTGAGCTCTGCAGAGCAGGGGGACGCATGGCCAGGGTCTTCAGGTAGCAATCCTCAGCCATCTCGTACATGTGCAGCAGGTCATAGGCTGCAGCCAGGCGGTGGAAGGCAACCAGCTCCTGCAGCTGATCCCCTGGAAAAGAGGTGGGGAGAGTCAGCCAGCTCCTGCAGCTGATCCCCTGGAAAAGAGGTGGGGGGAGTCAGCCAGATCTTGCATTTAATCTCCTGGAAAAGTGTGGGTGGAATCAACCAGGTCTTGCCATGGATCTCCTGGAAAAGTGTGGGTGGAATCAACCAGGTCCTGCCACGGATCTCCTGGAAAAGTCACTGATCCAGCTCAATCCATCCCCCAGCCTTGCTGAGCCACTTTGGATGAATTTTCTCAGCAGCCTGGGGGCATGGATACCTCTGAGAGGAAACAGAGCCACAGCTGGCCCAGGAGTTTATCATTTAGCCAGGGTTTTTTTTTTGGGTGCTGGAGGGGCTGTTCCAAGCCTGGTCCCATCCCAGACATTTCAGCTGGCATTTTGCCTATCCAAGCTATTTCTGTAATGGGAAGGGGTGAGGTTTTTAGGAGAGCCAGGGCAGAGGAACTGCTCAGTCCTGTGCCTTCAGCAGACTTCCTGTGCTCTGGGGTAGCAAAAACCCTCTGCTGTCACACAGCTGGAAAAAAAGGGAAGTGGCCTAAAAAAAAGTCGTGATTTAGGGTAAGAATAGGTCCAGCAGTCTTAGGAAATCAAGAGATCCCCTTTTCACATGGACACTGTCCTCATGAACAGGAGCCAGTGACTTCCAGTGCCCTGTGGGTGAAAATCACTGACTGACCAGTGTCTCCCAGTGCCCTGTGGGTGAAAATCACTGACTGACCAGTGTCTCCCAGTGCCCTGTGAGTGTAAATCACTGACCAGTGACTCCCAGTGCCCTGTGAGTGTAAATCACTGACCAGTGACTCCCAGTAACTTTTGTGTGTAAATCACCCACTGACCAGTGACTCCCAGTGCCCTGGGGGTGTAAATCACTGACCAGTGACTCCCAGCGCCCTGTGGATGAAAATCACCGACTGACCAGTAAATCCCAGTAACTTTTGGGTGTAAGTCACTCACCGACCCTGAGGCTGAGCCTGGCTGCCAGCGTGGCAAACTCCAGAGCCTTCTCGTAGCCCTGCAGGCTGATCTGCAGCTCTGCCAGTTTATTGAACAGCCTCAGTTCTGTCTGGGTGGCCTTGAGTTTCCTGGCCAAGGGCACAGCACCTCCCTATGGAGAGAGAAAAGTGAGGCCAGGGTGATCCTGAAGGGATCAGCGCTGCCTGAGAGGGGTGGCAGAGCAGCAGGACAAGGACCAAGGCAGGGGATGGGGTGCTGGAGCACTGCAGGTTTTGGGTTTAGTCCCTCCTTTCCCTTGAAAATGAGTTTTAGGAGCATCACATCTGTGCCCTTCCCTGGGTGCCTGGAGTTCTGCCTGGGTGTCCCCAGGAGTGACCAGCTCACCCCTGACACCACCAGCATTTGTAATGCAAGGAGCCCATTCCCAATCCCAAATGATCTCGGGGGTTTGCAAAAAACCATCAGTGCTCCAGGCCTCCCACCCTGGCACCCTCAGGATCACCCCATCCCTGCCCACCCTCCATCCTTTTGGTCTGCCCTGGGGCAAAGCCCCCCCTGTGGGGATGCAGGGACAGAAGGAAGGGCTCAGAGGCCTCCATACCCTGTAGAACTCCACTGCTCGCTCTCTATTCCTGCTGCCATTAAAGAAGGTGTCACCTGCTTTCTCGTAAAGATCCATGGCCAAGGGGAAGTTGTCCCATTTCAGAGCAGTCTGGATGGCTGCCTGGAAGGAAAAAGGGGCTGCAGTGACCTTTGGAAAGGCAGAGAGACATTGGTGTGATTAAATAAAGCCCAAATTTTAGGAGCTGCTCTTCCAGTTTGCAGCTCAGCCAATAAAATAATGCTTGAGAGGGAGAGAAGCCAGGAGTCTTCTACTTCCCTGGCACTTATCCCTTATTTATGGATATTTCAATGGGAATTGGTCACTTGGCACCTCCAGCTTCCTCTGGCACTCCTACATCAATGCATTCACTGATTTTCACCCCAAAATCCTCTGAACTCAGCGGATGGAAAGAAAGAGAGGAAATTCAGTGCCTGAGGGGAAGGCAAGAGCTCCTCCTTCCAGCAGCAGGTTTACAGTGCTCAGAACTTCCCCTTCCAGGTTTCCCAGCCCCAAAAGGCTGTGATGGGAATGGGACAGCTCCAGCCACCTCCTCCATACCTGGAAGTACATTTCCACCAGCTCATCCTCCTGGAGGAGATAATAGAGTTTTCCTGCCTGCAGCCAGGCCTCTGCTGCCTTCACAGCCTCCTCGAGGTCGATGAAGATCCTCAGGCTCTGCTTGGTGCAGTCCAGGGATTGTCTCAGAGCCCTGTGAGGGCAACAGGCAAAAAGGCATTTCAGAGTCTCTCTCAGGTGTCCCCACACCACCTCCCCATAGCACTGACCCCCTGCCTGCTCCTCCTGTGCTTACCAAAGCTTGGGGACAAAAGGACATTCTCCTGTCCTGTCCTCTCCCTCTCCCTCTGGTTGACACTGAGCTGTTCCCTCTCCCAGCACGGTGACAAATCCCAGAACCAGAACTGGGGGGCAGCTGGAGCCACCACAGCCCTTCCCACCCTGCTGAGGAACACCCCAGGAAAACCACGGCCCTCTGGCAGCATCTGACAGCCCCAGCCACTCACTCAGGTGTGCCCAAAGCCTGGTAGAGCTGGCTGAGGGCCTGCCTGGCATTGCCCTCCAGCTCCCTGTCCTGCAGCTGCCGTGCCAGGGACGCCCAGTGCTCGTGGTAGGTGATGCAGGCCTGCAGGTCGGGGCACACTTTGCTGTAGAAATGGCACAGGCACTCAGTGATGTGCAGCTGACCTGTGTGGCACAGGGACGGGGAGAAGGACAGGTCAGGGGACAGCGATGGGCACCTGGCAGGGTGCAACACTGCCCTGCTCCCCTCAGTACTCACTCCTCAGGTGCTGCCACTTGAGGGCAAAGCCCAGCGCCAGTTCATAGCACAGTTTGCCATCTTCCATCCTCTGCCTGTCCACCATGGCCTGTGCCAGCCACAGCAGCACCTGGGCCAGCTCCATGTCCAGCTCTTGGTGTCCCTGGAGCTCGGCATAGAGCCGGACTGACCACAGCAGGTAGAGCTCAGCCAGCTGGGTGGCACCGCACGAGAGGCTCAGCTGGCCCAGGTTAGCCAGGGACACGGCCTGGTTCCTCCTGTTCCCCGTCTCCTTGGCCTTGTGCAGGGCCCTCAGGAAGTTCTCCACGGCCTCCTGAACGTGCCCTTCGCCCCTGAGGGCCATGGCCAGGAGGTTGTGCACAGCCCCACCCTGGGTCTCGCCGTCCGTGCCACGCAGTGCCCGCAGCAGCTGCCTCAGGATGTCCCCGGCTGGGCCCGGCTGCTGCTGCAGCAGGTACATCCACCCCAGGCACAGCGAGGACTCAAAAGCCTCCTCCTCCCCCATCAGCCTGCCCAGAGCTGCAGCCCTGGCTGCATAACAAACGGCCCCATCCAGCACCCCGTGCTGCAGGTACATCCTGGACAGCACGGCACAGAGCGTCCTCTGGGCGGGCACGGCCCTGCCCTCGCAGCAGAACTGCAGCGCTTGCTTCAGGTACAGACAAGCCAGTGCTGGGATGCTGCTGCTATCCAGCTGCTCCCCCAGGAGTTTGGAGGCATTTTGGAGGATGAAGCCAGCTCTCCAGATGGGCGTCAGCGTCCCCTTGGTGCCACCAGGGACAAAGGACCTGGCGGAGGCCAGCGCGATGTTCGGCAGGCACTTCTTGTCGTAGAGGTGGCACAGGGTGGCAGCGGCATCCAGCGGCCCAGCACGGGTGCCTGGGCTGAGCCAGGCCGTGCTGAGACACTGGAGATGCTCCAGAAAGGGCAGCACCTCCTCAGTCCTGCCCAGCTGCAGGAAGAGCTTGACGATGAGGAAGCAGATCCGGGCCTCCAGGGGAGCATTGCCCACAGCGATGGATTCCCTCAGGACGTAGGTCAGGAGCTCCAGCTCGTTCTCCGAGCTGAAGGAGCGGCCCGGCAGGCACACGAGCAAGGTCACCGTCTTCCCCAGCAGGCAGGAGAACTTGTGCTTCATGTTCTGCTTCAGGTAGATGGAGGCCAGGCTCACGTGCAGCGCTGCCAGCAGGGGCAGGTCCCCAAAGCCCCTGTCCAGGGCACTCATGGCTTCCTCAAAGTACACCCGAGCCTGGGAGAGCTTGACCTTTTTGATGCAGAGCTTGCCCAGGAGGAAACAGAGCCTGACGTGAGCCCAAACTGAACGAGTCCTCTTGGCCCAGTTCCGGGATGTCTCGAGGTACAGGACCAGCTCATCCTCATCAGAGAAGCCGTAAAAAGTGGAGTGGAGAAAGGAAAAGCTGTGGTCATAAAAGCTCTGAAAAGTGGGCACAAAATTGTCTTGGTTGAGAAAGGTCAAGATGGGGTCAAAGACATCAGCGTCCTCCATGTGCCCAGCATTGAGGTCAATGAAGAATTTGGGATAATCCAGGTCGTCCGGCTTCTCCAGGAGAACGTCTTCCAGTGTGGCAGGGGCAGCTTCACTGCCTGGGCTGGACAGCTCCGAGGTGCTGCTGGTAGCCCAGTCATTGATTTCCTCCCAGGACTGGAGCACTTGGATTTCTGTACTGCCACGCAGAGCAGCCTCTGGAAAGGACAGGGAAACCACAGTGGGATTAGGAAGAAATTGCTCCCCGTGCCTGCCCCATCTCTGGAAGTGTCCAAGGTCAGGTTGGACAGCGCTTGGAGCAACCTGGGATGGTGGAAGTTGTCCCTGCCCATGGCACTGGATGAGCTTTAAGGTTCCTCCCAACCCAAACCATTCTCTGATGCTTCCTCATGTCCAAATTCACCCTCAGAAGTCCTCACCAAAGCCTCCCCCTCCGTCCCCTCCTCATACTCACCTGGTGGCACTTTTGGGAACATGGCTGTGGGTTCAAAACCATCTGTACAAAGAGACAAACAGAAAACAAAACCCCAAATCCTTTGGCCAGTATCAATGTGCAGAAATCAGCTGGAGTCCCAAAGCCAACTTGGGGCTCTCCATGGGGATGCAGGGGCTGGGAAAGCAGAGGGGACACTCACACAGGCGGTACACGGAGGTGATGTCAGTGCGTGCCAGCTCCCCCAGGAGGGTGGCAAAGTGCTGCTCATCCCCACTGCAGGGCACGGGCAGGGCTGGGGGCTTCTCCTCTTCGCTCAGAAACACAAAGCCCTTTCCCCTGGGGTGGGCCAGGAGAAAAGAGTCAGCCCCTGACACTGCAGCTGGCCTGTGGGGTGGGGTGGGGTGGGATGGCATGGCGTGGCATGGCATGGCATGGCGTGGCATGGCATGGCATGGGACGTTTCCCCATCCCTTCTCTTCCTCCCACCACACAAGTTCTGCTGCAGATGAACGCAGAATTTTGGATACCTTCCCCATCCAGGTTTTCCATGAAGGAACAGAAAGGTACCAGAGGAAAGGAGCTGTTGGGGTTTTTTTGAATCCAGAAGCCACAGGACAGCACCTGATCTGCTCTGTCCCTTCTGCAGTGTCAGAGGAAAGTGCTACAACTCACCTTGGGTGACTCTGAGTGAGGAAAGCCCAGCAGACCTCAGTTAAAACCTTGTCCTCCCACACTCACTCTGGGAGGAGAAGCCTTTTGGGATGGGCATTGAACAGGAGCCACCAACAGAGACAACTGCCCGAGTCAGGGTGGGATTTGTCACCCTCCCTCCCTGGACAGCTCTTGCTGTGTCCTCAGGAGGCTGTGGGATTCTGCTCTGGGCCAGTGGCCGTTCTGCCTCCACACCCAGGGGCAGGAGGATGGAAAGCAGCACTTGGTTTCCTCAGCAGGGAATGCTCTCCCCACCCTTGCCAGGCTCCCAGCCCCTCACAGCTACAAACTGAAGACATTTCTAGGACAAACTGGGAAGCCAGATTAGCCCAGGGCTGGATCTGTTCCTCTCCAAGAACCACCTGAGGCAGCTGAAATATGATTGCTTCATCTGGGCTGCAGCAGAGCCTGGCCAAGGCTTCTGCTCACACCTCAAACCCACCCTCTGGGAAGGTCCTGCAGAGCAAGGCTCGGCTCTCATCCAGCCTTCAGCTGGGATTTGGAGCCTCCCCCTGCCTTTTCTCTGGAATTTAATTTAAATAAACTCACAGAGGTTCGCAGGCCTCGGGACTGACGAGTCGGGTGGGAACGAAGCCGATGCTCCCGGTGCTGAGGGATTTGCCCACAAACCAGGGGAGCCCTGGGATGAAGAAGCCGATAATTTCTATGGGGTCTCCTTTGGAGAAGCTCAGCTCATCCCACGCTGCTCCTCTGTGGTCCTCAGTGGCAATGCACCTGCCTTTGACTGGGAAACCAAGGCAAAGAAGGGAATTTCAATGGGATCCCTGCTGAAACTCCCTCACTGGAAAAGACCTGGGCAAGGAGAGGCCACGATTCCAGCAGGAGAGGGCTGCCCCTCTCTCCCCTGAGACTGATTGTGATCTTGGATCCAGATCTCTTCCATTTCTCCTTGAGGAGTGGATTATGATAAAAAATAAAAGAGGGATGGATGAACTCCACACTGGAAATGTGGAGCTTCATGGGCACTGCCCTGTCTCAAGTCTGCCAGGAGTGGAATCTTGGACAGTTCAAACGTCCATCCCTGTATGACCAATTCACACCTGCAGGGACCTCCTGTGTCCAGCCTGCTCTGAACTGGACTGGACTGGGGTTGGTGGGTGGATGGGATGGTGGGCACAGGTTGGACCCTCACGATTTGAAACCTCACTGCTGAAAGAATTAAAGGAAACATGAAATTGAAGTAGGACAGGGAAAACCCAGTGGCAGAAGGGTGTCAGCAGCAGCTCTCTGCTCTCTGTGCTCCTCAGATCATCCTTCTAAGCACACACAATTTGCAAGCTCTGATCTGCATTCCAGAGAGCCCAGAGATGCAGTTGTGGCCAAATCCAGGTTTCCAAGAGCTGTCACTCACCAATGGCCTGAGAGCTTGTCCCGCTGATCTCCTGGGAGAGGCCAAAACTCACAGAATAATTCCTCAGGAACCACCTGCAAGGCAAAAGGGACCCTCACTGGTGTTCCCTGAGCAGTCCTGTCCTCAGGCCAGCCCCAGGGATGGTGTCACACACAGGGGAAGAGCAGGATAAATCTGCCATCTTTGAGGAAGATTTTTTACTTTTTCTCCACAGTAAAAGGAGCTGTGGGTGTCCCTGAGGCTCAGCCAGATGACCAACAGGAAACCTCACTTTAGGCATTGCCTAAATGTTTTCTGCCACTTCTTCATCTGTAAATCAGAGACAATTGAATGTCCTGACCTAAATCTGTATCTTACAGAAACGACAGCTGAAGGAGGAGCATGTCCTTGCTCTGTCCCATTGGCAGCACCAGTGGCTGCCTTTATGCCTAACGTGGATCCTCACAGAAACATCCTCATGGAATTGTGAGCAGTTTCCCAGCCCAGCCTTGGTGCTGGTCATGCATCAGGATCAGGAGAAGATGCTGGTTTGAGCCCTTTAATTCAGCACTCACTGGTAAAAGGGGTGAGGTATGGGCTCCAGAGCTGTCACGGGCACCACGCCTCGCTGCCCTGTCAGCAGGGATGTCCCTTCCCACTTGGAATCCTGCCCAACACTCTTCACATGGATCAGCTCATTCCTGCAGAGCTGCAGGCCCTCCTCTCCCTCCTGCTCCGACTTCCAGACTCCAGGCACTGCCCTGGAGAAAAAGTTCCCTGCGGAGGGAAGGAGTCAGGGGTCAGATCATTGCATCAGCACAGGGCTCCAGCAGAGGATTTTCAGGAATTCCCACCTTCCTGGAGGAGCAGATCCATGTAGATGGTGGCCAGGTGCTCTTCATCCATGGTGACCCTGAGCTCCGTGTCCTCCACCAGGGCACAGTCCAGCCAGAACTCCTGGCCAAAAAGGAGCTGCTCCAGGCAGGGCCCCACATAGCCTGAGAAGCCAAGAGGGGGATCAGGGTCAGCATCTCCCTCCCTGGGCAGCAGGAAGGGTCTGTGGGGACAGACATGAGGCAAAAGCTTCTGATTCTATGAAATCTCTGTTTGGATCAGTGGAAGACACTCAGGAGGATTCCTTTCAGGAAATTTTAGAGATAAACAGTGGACTGCAAAGTTTCCCAATTCATATTCTCGCTGTCCACCCTGAAGTTAACAGCTCTGTAGTGCCAGACAATGCCTTCTCCAGAAACCCTTCTTACACTTGGAAATGTTACCTAAAGTCAGATACGTGGAAAACTTCCAGACTTCCTCCAGGGTTTTGAAGGTGAGGAGGAAGCGATCCTCATGTGCCTGCACACAGACCAGCCTGGCCGACAGCTCCTGCACGTGGGAGACAAAGCAGCATCAAGGGATAAGCCCTGGAGCCTTGAAATCCAGCAGGGAAGGAGAGTTCAGTCCAGGATGGGGTTTGTAGCTGGGACTTGTTTATATAAACCCCAGCCTGAGAACTCTGTGCCTGTCCAGAGCTGTTGCCTCCAGCAGGGACACGGATTTGGTGATCCCAGCCCTGTGAATTCCTGGCTATTTAGGGTCAGGTCCCCCAAAATGACACAAGGCTCAGCTTTGCCTCTCACTTGCCATCAGTTCATCTCCCCCCTCATTCCAGTCCCCTCCAGAGTCCCCTGCGGTGGCTTTGGAGGAACTTCTCATCTGGGTTTGGTGTTCCAGCACACATCCCACCATTCCAGGAGCACCCAGCTTGCTGGGATGGGATTTCTACCTTGAACAGGGCACAGACACCTCTGTCATCGCTCTCCAGAGCCCACAGCTTCTTCCTGGTGGCTTCCTGGAGCTGGGAATTGCGGCGCCGGGAGGAGCGGCTCTCGATAGAGAAGGAGAGCGAGATCTCTTGGAAAGGGGAAGAGCAGGATTAAAGGGGAGGAGGAGCTCTGTGGCACCCAGAGCCACCCCTGCCACCCAGAGCCACCCCTGAGCCACCCCTGAGCCACCTTTGCCACCCAGAGCCACCCCTGCCACCCAGAGCCAGCTCTGCCATCCAGAGCCACCCCTGCCACCCTGAGCCACCCCTGAGCCACCTCTGCCACCCAGAGCCACCCCTGCCACCCAGAGCCACCCCTGCCACCCAGAGCCACCCCTGAGCCACCCAGAGCCACCCCTGCCACCCAGAGCCACCCCTGCCAGGCCCACCAGAGCCTCCAGCCTGGCTGGGATGCTCAAACAACACCAACCCAGCCCGTCCTCCCCATTCAGCCACCAAGGTGAGACTCGAGGCACTGCAGGGCTGGATTGAACCCCAGGAAATGTGTGAGATCCCACAGGCAGCCCCTTACCTGGTGGGAAGCTGTCCCTGAGAGCCAGCAGCACCACGGAGGGGTCTGGGGAGCCGTGTCCTGCCTCGGGAGCAGGGCTGCTCTGCTCTGTCACCCCAGCCTTACCTGGGGAGGAGGGAACACAGCAGAGCTGCTGGAAAACCTGCAAGAGGTTTTGGATCTTGTGCCTCAGCTGAGAGCTCCTGGAGCACAGCCCTGCAGATCTGGCTGGGGATTGTGTGGGTCTGGAACCACCCTAAAGTCTTGCTCAAGGTTGGAGAGATCCATGGGATTGATGGGGCCTAACTCCATCATTCTCTTGATGTCAGGGTTTTTTTTTCCAGTGCTGGGATGGCTCTGGAGCGAGGAGATTTTCCCTCCTTGCTCCTGGACAGACCCTCACTGAGCAGATCTGTTAAGAGGGTGAATCCCCAACAGAGATTTTTTTGGAGGAGGCCTCAGCTCCCTCAGCACAGAAGAGCCAAGGCCTTGCAAAACTCTTTGGTCAAAAATGCGAAAATCAAAATGAGATTTTCTCCTCTGGCGGGTATCCCAAATCCAGGCTGCATTCTCTCTGCTCCACACACCATCAACTATTGCCATAAAGGATTCAGGGCCTGCAACTCGAGCTGCTAATTATGTTAATGAAAGCTGAGGCACACAAAACTCCTGCCTGCTCTTCCACAGCTGCATTGGCAGTGGAGGGACAACCAGATTAAAGCTCAATTTCTGTCAGTAATCAGATTGTATTTGTAAGGGAAACACGGACCTGGAGATGTGGAGTTTTGTAAGTCACTGTTGTGACCACAACTCTGCTCTGCTGTTCTTTCTATTGAGCCGGCCTTGCCAGCCACTCATGTTGCTATCCTGGAGACAATTGCTAGTGTGGATAATTCTGAGTGAGTCAATTTCTCAACAAACGATTCTGTCCCTGAGGACAGATCAAACAGAGACTGTTTCTTGTGGAAATGTCTCCACAGCACGAGCAAGAGAGACTCCTCTGCCTAAGTGAACTGAAACAAAGAGAAATGATTCCATAGGTGGTGAACTGACCGGAAAAACCTCAAGGGTTGTGGTTTTTTTAGGTTGTCGGCAGAAGGGGAAGGAGAGGCGTTCTGAAGGTTTAGTCTGACATTTTTTTCCCTCTTTAAATTCTATTGATAAACTTCTTTATATTCTTTAAGTGTTGTGCCTGCTTTGCTTCTCTGAGAGAAAAGGACATGAGGGAGGTAAGGCATAATTGGAGCAAAAGCCACTGCAATCCCTTAGTGGCAGGAGGGGTGGCTCACTATTTGGCAGCCGCATTGACTGCAAGAGCTCCCTTTGCCAGAAAGTCGCAATTTGGCAGCCCCATTGGCTCCCAGAGAGCACTTTTTGGTACGGGCAGTATTTGGCAGCCGCCCTGAGTGCTATGGATCAATTTTGGGAGAGACACAATTAGTCAGTGGCCATGGAGTGTGTTAGGTCATTATTTGGCAGCTCACAATTTGGCAGCGCCATTGAGGTCAATGGCTCACTTTGTGGCAGGCTCACTATTTGGCAGCGCCATTATTTCCTATGGATCACTTTGTGGCAGGGTCACTATTTGGCAGCCCTATTAACTGTAATGGATCACTTTGTGGCAGGCTCACTATTTGGCAGCCCTATTAACTGTAATGGATCACTTTGTGGCAGGGTCACTATTTGGCAGCGCCATTACTTCCTATGGATCACTTTTTGGCAGCCCCCCCAGGATCACTATTTTGCAGCCCCATTGACTCCAATGGATCACTTTGTGGCAAGCTCACTATTTGGCAGCCCCATTGACGTCAATGGATCACTATTTGGCCCCCCTCGTAGTCACTATTTGGCAGCCCCCATTATCTCCTATGGGTCACTTTTTGGCACCCCCCTCAAAGTCACTATTTGGCAGCCCCCATTCACTCTATGGATCACTTTTTCGCACCTCTCCCGCATCGCTCTTTCACAGCCCCATTGACTCCTACAGATCCCTTTCTCGCAGCCCCCTCCGCTTCACTGTTTCCCAGCCCCATTGACTCTAATTGATCCCTTTCTGGCAGCCCCTTGGACGCCCAGGGATCCCTTTCAGCTCACACAGTGGCAGAAAAGGGAGAACGCCTGCACGTCCCGCCTCTGTGTTCCCAAAGCTCTGGGCAGGGCAGCGTGGGATGGCTCCCAGCAGGAAGCGGGAAAAAGGCATCTCTGGAATCAGTGGGGCTGAGAAATAATGATGGGGTCAGGGGGTGATGCCAGAAAGGGATCTAGGGAGTCAATGGGGCTGCCAAATAGTCCTGGGGTGGTACTGCCAGAAAGGGATCTCTGCAGTCATTGATGCTGCCAGAAAGGGATCAGTTGGAAACAATGGGGCTGCCAAATAGTAATGGGGGAGTGCTGCCAGAAAGGGATCAGTTGGAGTCAGTGGGGCTACCACATAGTGGTGGGGAGAGTGTGCTTCCAGAAAGGCATATAAGGAGTCAGTGGGGCTGCCAAATACTGATTGGGGCTGCTGCCAGAAAGTGGTCAATTGGAGTCAATGGAGCTGCCAAATAGGAATGGGGAGGTGCTGCTAGAAAGGCATCAACTGGAGTCCATGGGGCTGTCAAATTGTGGTGGTGGGGTGCTGCCAGAAAGGGATCTCTGGAGTCAGTGGGGCTGCCAAATAATGATGGGGTCAGGGGATGCTGCCAGAAAGCAGAGTTAATGGGGAGTCAATGGGGCTGCCAAATAGTGTTGGGGGGTGCTGCTAGAAAGGGACCTATGGTGTCAGTGAGGCTGCCAAATAGTGAGGGGAAGGGGGAGGTGCTGCTAGAACGGCATCAGTTGGAATCAATGGGAGTGCAAAATAGTGATAGGGGGATGCTGCCAGAATGGGATCTGTGAAGTCACTGGGGCTGCCAAATAGTGAAGGAGGTTGCTGCCAAAAAGGGATCTATGGAAGAAGTGGGGCTGCCAAACAGTGATGGGGGTCGCTACTAGAAAGGGATCTGCCAGAAGTGCTCCCTGTCCTCCAGCTCCCTGCCCACAGCAGGCCCTGAGAAGTGCAGCAGGGTGGCTCCCAGCTCCGGGTCGAGCTCTTCACACGTGCTCAGGAGCTGGAGAGAGGCCAGGGAGCCACTTTAGATCTGCTCGTGCTTCCTCAAAGCCACTTCCAGCTAACCTGGAGCATTTTGCTGCCCCTCAGCCAAGCACAGGCAGAGGAGGGCGAAACTTCCAGTCCTGCCCTTGGCTCTGCCTGACACTTCCCTCAGACAAAGCGGCAATGACCACACGAGGGCAGGGTTTCAGGGGCTGGGAGCGGTGGACGATGTGGCCACGGCACCGGCTGAGCTCCCGGTGTCCCCCTGCTCCCAGGCGAGACAGGGAAGCACGGAGCATGGCACAGCTACGGGATCAGAGCCGCAGCAGCACGCCCAGAATCCACCAGATACCTATTGGGCAGCCCCACTGACTGCACACATCCCTTTCTAGCAGCACCCCCCGACCCAGTAAGTATTTGGCAACCCCATTGACTCCCTAAATCCCTTTCTGGCAGCACCCCGCCCATCACTATTGGGCAGCCCCATTGACTCTATGGATCCCTTTCTAGCAGACCCCCCTATCATTATTTGGATGCCCCACTGACTTCATAGTGAAGGGCAGTAACCTCAATCACTATTTGGCAGCCCCATTGACTCCATAGATCCCTTTCTGGAAGCACCCCCTCTCCATCACTATTTGGCAGCCCAACTGACTCCAGAGATCCTTTTCTGGCAGCACCTCACCACCACTATCTGGAAGCCCCAGTGATCCCAGAAATGCCTTTCTGGCAGCACCCTCACATCACCTTTTAGCAGCCCCACTAACTCCAGAGATCCCTTTCTGGCAGCACCCCCTCATAAATGTTTGGCAGCCCCACTGACTCCATAGATCCCTTTCTAACAGTACCACCCTTCACTATATGGCAACCCCATTGACTCTACCTGATCCCTTTCTAGCAGCACCACCCATTACTATTTGGCAGCCCCAATGACTCCAGAGATCCCTTTCTGGCAGCAACCCCCCGCCACCCCACATAACCACTTGGCAGCCCCACTGACTCCAATTAATCCCTTTCTAGCAGCACCCCCCGGCAATGTTTGCCAGCCCCATTGATTCCATAGAGCCCTTTCTGGCAGCACCCCACCACCACTATTTGGATGCCCCACTGACTTAGGAGATCCCTTTCTGGCAGCAGCCACCCATCACAATTTGGCAGCCCTATTGACTCTAATTCATCCCTTTCTAGCAGCACCTTTGAGTCACTATTTGGCAGCCCCATTTCTTATGTAGATCCCTTTCTGGCAGCAATGCCAATCACTATTTGGCAGCCCCACTGACTACCTAGATCCCTTTCTGGCAGCACCCCACCACTATGATTTTGAAGCCCCCTTGATTACAGATATCCCCTTCAGGCAGCACCCCACCATTAATATTTGGCAGCCCCACTGACTCCAGACATCCCTTTCTGGCAGCATCCCCCTACCACTATTTTGCAGCCCCATTGACTCCATAGATCCCTTTCTGGCAACAACCCCCCATCACCACTTGGAAGCCCCACTGACTCCAGAGATCCCTTTCTGGAAGCATCCCACCCATCACGATTTGGCAGCACAATTGACTCTATAGATCCCTTTCTAGCAGCACCCCCCATCACTATTTGGATGCCCCACTGACGTCAGACATCCCTTTCTGGCAAAAAATCCCCATCACTATTTCACAGCCACACTGACTCTATGGACCCTTTCTGGCAGCACCCCTCCATCACTATTTGGCAGCCCCATTGACTCTAACTGATCCCTTTCTAGCAGCACTCCCCCATCACAAATTGGCAGCCCGGTTGACTCCATAGATCCCCTTCTGGCAGCAACGCCAATCAGTATTTGGCAGCCCCAAGGACTCCAGAGATTCTTTTCTGGCAGCACCCCGCCCCCCCCACATCAATATTTGGCAGCCCCACTGACTCCAGAGATCCCTTTCCAGCAGTACCAACCTTAATTATTTGGAAACCACATTGACTCTAACTGATTCCTTTCTGGCAACAACCCCCCCCCCCCCCAGCACTATTTTGCAGCCCCATTGACCCCAGAGATCCCTTTCTGGCAGCACCACCCCATGAGTATGTGGCAGCCCTATTGACTCCAGAGATCCTTTTGTAGCAGCACCCCTCTATCAATAGTTCATAGCCCCACCGACTCCAGATACCCCTTTCTGGCAGGACCCCCCATTAATATTTGGCAGCCCCACTGACTCCAGACATCCCATTCTAGCAGCACCCCTCTATCACTATTTGGACACCCCACGGACTCCCAGGATCCCTTTCTGGCAGCAACCCCCCACCTCCCCACATCACTATTTGGCAGCCCCACTCACTCCCAAGATACCTTTCTGGCAGCACCCCACCATAAGTATTTGGCAGCCCCATTGTCACCATAGATGCCTTTCTAGCAGCACCACCCATAACTATCTGGCAGCCCCGTTGATTCTAATTGATCCCTTTCTGGCAGCACCCACCCATCACTAATTGTCAGCCCCACTGACTCTATAGATCCCTTTCTGGCAGCACCCACACATCACAGTTTGGCAGCCCCGTTGATTCTAATTGATCCCTTTCTAGCAGCACTCCCGCATCACAAATTGGCAGCTCTATTGACTCCATAGATCCCATTCTGGCAGCAATGTCAATCAGTATTTGGCAGCCCCACTGACTCCAGAGATCCCTTTCTGGCAGCACCCCCCCATCACTATTTGGCAGTCCCATTGACTCTTACTGATCCCATTCTGGCAGCACCCTCACGTCACTGTTTGGCAGCCCCACTGACTTAGGAGATCCCTTTCTGGCAGCACCCCTGCCACTATTTGGCACCCCACTGACTTAGGAGATCCCTTTCTGGCAGCACCCCACCACCACGATTTTGAAGCTACACTGATTCCAGATATCCATTTTTGGCAGCACCCCACCATTAATATTTGGCAGCCCCACTGACTCCAGACATCCCATTCTAGCAGCACCCCCCTATCACTATTTGGACACCCCACAGACTTGCAAGATTCCTTCCTGGCAGCAACCCCCCACCTCCCCACATCACTATTTGGCAGCCCCACTGACTCCCAAGATACCTTTCTGGGAGCACCAGAAAGTATTTGGCAGCCCCATTGGCACCATAGATGCCTTTCTAGCAGCACCACCCATAACTATCTGGCAGCCCCGTGGATTCTAATTGATCCCTTTCTGGCAGCACCCCCCCATCACTATTTGGCAGCCCCGTTGACTCCATGGATCCCATTCTGGGTGCAATGCCAACCAGTATTTGGCAGCCCAACTGACTCCAGAGATCCCTTTCTGGCAGCACCTCACCACCACTATATGGAAGCCCCACTGACCCCAGAAATGCCTTTCTGGCAGCAACTCCCGTCACTGTTTAGCAGCACCACTGACTCTAATTAGTTCCTTTCTAGCAGCAACCCCCCATCATTATTTAGCACCCCAATTGACTCTATAGATCCCTTTCTGGTAGCACCCCCCGATCACTATTTAGCAGCCTGAATGACTCCAATTGATCCCTTTTCTGGCAGCACCCCTACATCACAGTTTGGCAGCCCCACTGCCTCCAGAGATCCCTTTCTGGCAGCACCCCACCCATCATTATTTGGCATCCCCATTGACTCCATAGATCCATTTCTAGCAGAACCCCCACATCAATATTTGGATGCCCCACTGACTTCATAGAGGAGGGCAGTAATCCCAACCTCTATTTGGCAGCCCCACTGACTCCATAGATCCCTTTCTAGCAGCACCAGACATGACTATTTGGCAATCCCATTGAGTTTAACTTCTCCCTTTCTGGCAGCATCCTGCCATCACTATTTGGCAGCCCCACTGACTTCACAGATCCCGTTCTGGCAGCAACCTGCTATCACTATTTTGCACCCCCATTGACCCAGATTGCTCCCTTTCTGGCAGCACCCAGCCATCGTTATTTGGCAGCCCCATTGATTCCAGACATCCCTTTCTAGCACCAGCCCCTCCATCACTACCATGCAGTTCCGTTGACTCTTATTGATCCCTTTCTGGCAGCACCCCCACCTCATCACCATTTGGCAACCCCATTGACTCAACAGATCCCTTTGTAGCAGTACCCCTCCATCACCATTCCACAGCCCTATTGACTCCAGACATCCCTTTCTAACAGCACCCCTCTATCACTATTTCATAGCTCCACCCACTCCAGAGATCCCTTTCTGGCAGCACCCCCTCATAAGTGTTTGGCAGCCCCATTGACTCCAGAGATCCCTTTCTACCAGTACCACCCTTCACTATATGGCAACCCCACTGACTCTATCTGATCCCTTTCTAGCAGCACCACCCATTACTATTTGGCAGCCCCAATGACTCCAGAGATCCCTTTCTGGCAGCAACCCCCCGCCACCCCACATAACCACTTGGCAGCCCCACTGACTCCAATTAATCTCTTTCTAGCAGCAGCCCCCCGTCAATGTTTGCCAGCCCCATTGATTCCATAGAGCCCTTTCTGGCAGCACCCCACCACCAGTATTTGGACGCCCCACTGACTTAGGAGATCCCTTTCTGGCAGCACCCGCCCATCACAATTTGGCAGCCCTATTGACTCTAATCCATCCCATTCTAGCAGCACCTTTGAGTCACTATTTGGCAGCCCCATTTACTACATAGATCCCTTTCTGGCAGCAATGCCAATCACTATTTGGCAGCTCCACTGACTCCCGAGATCCCTTTCTGGCAGCACCCCACCACCACGACTCTGAAGCTACACTGATTCCAGATATCCCTTATTGCCAGCACCCCACCATTAATATTTGGCAGCCCCACTGACTCCAGACATCCCTTTCTGGCAGCAACCCCCCATCACTATTTTGCAGCCCCACTGACTCCAATTAATCCCTTTTTGGCAGCATTCCTCCGTCACTATTTGTCCGCCTCATTGACTCCATAGATCCCTATTTATCAGCACCCACCCCTCAATATTTGGCAGCCCCATTGACTCCAGAGGTCTCTTTGTGGCAGCACCCCCTGACCCCATCACTGTTTGGCAGCCCCACTGACTCCAGACATCCCTTGCTGGCAAAAAATCCCCATCACTATTTCACAGCCACACTGACTCTATGGATCCTTTCTGGCAGCACCCCTCCATCATTATTTGGCAGTCCCATTGACTCTAATTGATCCCTTTCTAGCAGCACTCCCCAATCACAAATTGATAGCCCGGTTGACTCCATGGTTCCCATTCTGGCAGGAACGCCAATCACTATTTGGCAGCCCCACCGACTCCAGAGATCCCTTTCTGGCAGCACCCCACCACCATGATTTGACAGCCCCACTGACTCCAGAGATCCCTTTCCAGCAGCAGCCCTCCTTCACGATTTGGCAGCCCCACTGACTCCCTAGATTACTTTTTGGAAGCACTTCCCCATCACTATTTTTCAGCCCCACTGACTCCAGACATCCCTTTCTATCAGCAGCCCCCCTTCACTATTTGGCAGCCCCACTGACTCCATAGATCCCTTTCTGGCAGCGTCCCACCACCACGATTTGGAAGCCCCAGTGACTCTAGATACCCCTTTCTGGCAACACCCTAACATCACTATTTGGCAGCCCCATTGCCCCTATAGATCTAATTCTAGCAGCACCCCCCTATCACTATTTGGATGCCCCATGGACTCACAAGATCCCTTCTGGCAGCAACCCCCCGCCTCCCCACATCACTATTTGGCAGCCCCACTCACTCCCAAGATACCTTTCTGGGAGCACCCCACCATAAGTATTGGGCAGCCCCATTGTCACCATAGATGCCTTTCTAGCAGCACCATCCATAACTATCTGGCAGCCCCGTGGATTCTAATTGATCCCTTTCTAGCAGCACTCCCCCATCACAAATTGGCAGCTCTGTTGACGCCATGGATCCCATTCTGGCAGCAATGTCAATAAGTATTTGGCAGCCCCATTGACTCCAGAGATCCCTTTCTGGCAGCACCGCCCCGCCCCCCCCACATCACAATTTGGCAGAACCACTGACTCCAATTAATCCCATAGTTGCAGCACTCCCCCAGCTCTGTTTGGCAGCCCCATTGACACCAAAGCTCCGTTTCTGGCAGCACCTCACCACCACTATCTGGAAGCCCCACAGACCCCAGAGATCCCTTTCTGGCAGCACCCCCCATCATTATCAGGCAGCCCCACTGACTCCAATTAATCCCTTTCTAGCAGCAACCCCCCATCAGTATTTGGCAGCACCATTGACTCTGTAGATCCCTTTTTGGCAGCACCACCCCATCACTATTTGGCAGCCCCATTGACTCTATAGATTTCATTCTGGCAGCAACACCAATTAGTATTTGGCAGCCCCATCGGCTCCAGAGATCCCCTTGTGGCAGCACTATCCCGTGAGTATTTGGCAGCCCAATTGACTCTAGAGATCCCTTTCTAGCAGCCCCTCCCTCTGTTACAATTTGGCAGCCCCGTTCACTGGATGGATCCCTTTCTGGCAGCACCACCCCATGACAATTTGGCAGCCCTATTGACTCCATAGAACACTTTATAGCAGCACCCCCACATCACCATTTGGCAGCCCCACTGACTCCACAGCTCCGTTTCTGGCAGCACCTCACCACGACTATCTGGAAGCCCCACTGACCCCAGAAATGCCTTTCTGGCAGCACCCCCACCTCATCACCATTTGACAGCCCCACTGACTCCAGAGATCCCTTTCCAGCAGTACCAGCCTTAACTATTTGGCAACCACATTGAATCTAACTGATTCCTTTCTGGCAACACCCCACCCAGCACTATTTGGCATCCCCATTGACCCCAGAGATCCCTTTCTGGAAGCACCCCCTCATCACCACTTGGAAGCCCCATTGACTCCAGAGATCCTTTTCTGGAAAAACCTCCCCATCACTGTCTAGATGCCCCACTAACTTCAGAGATCCCTTTCTGGCAGGACCCCACCATCACTATTTGGCAGCCCCATTGACTCCAGACATCTCATTCTAGCAGCACCCCTCTATCACTATTTGGACACCCCACGGACTCCCAGGATCCCTTTCTGGCAGCAACCCCCTGCCTCCCCACATCACTATTGGGCAGCCCCACTGACTCCCAAGATACCTTTCTGGCAGCACCCCACCATAAGTATTGGGCAGCCCCATTGTCACCATAGATGCCTTTCTAGCAGCACCACCCATAACTATCTGGCAGCCCCGTGGATTCTAATTGATCCCTTTCTGGCAGCACCCAGCCATCACTAATTGTCAGCCCCACTGACTTTATACATCCCTTTTTGGCAGCACCCGCCCATTACTATTTGGCAGCCCCACTGACTACAGAGATCCCTTTTTGGCAGCACCACCCCATCACTATTTGGCAGCCCCATTGACTCTATAGATTTCATTCTGGCAGCAACACCAATTAGTATTTGGCAGCCCCATCGGCTCCAGAGATCCCCTTCTGGCAGCACTATCCCATGAGTATTTTACAGCCCGATTGACTCTAGAGATCCCTTTCTAGCAGCCCCTCTCTCTGTTACAATTTGGCAGCCCCGTTCACTGGATGGATCCCTTTCTGGCAGCACCACCCCATGACTGTTTGGCAGCCCTATTGACTCCATAGAACACTTTATAGCAGCACCCCCACATCACTGTTTGGCAGCCCTACTGACACCATAGACCCCTTTCTAGCAGTACCACCCTTCACTATTTGGTAACACCATTCACTCTAACTGGTCCCTTTCTGGCAGCACCCCCTGACCCCATCACTATGTGGCAGCCCCACTGACTCCAATTAATCCCCTTCTGGCAGCACCGTGCCCATCACTATTTGCTAGCCCCACTGACTCCAGAGATCCCTTTCCAGCAGTACCAACCTTAATTATTTGGAAACCACATTGACTCTAACTGATTCCTTTCTGGCAGCACACCCCCCCCCCCCAGCACAATTTGGCAGCCCCACCGACTCCAGAGATCCCTTCCTGGCAGCACCCCCCGAACCCATCACTATTTGGCAGCTCCAAGGGGTCCATACATTCCATTCTGGCAGGAATGGCAATCACTATTTGGCAGCCCTAAAGACTACAGACATCCCTTTCTGGCAGGACCCCCCCGTTACGATTTGGCAGCCCCACTGACTCCAGACATCCCATTCTAGCAGCACCCCTCTATCACTATTTGGACACCCCACGGACTCACAGGATCCCTTTCTGGCAGCAACCCCCTGCCTCCCCACATCACTATTTGGCAGCCCCACTCACTCCCAAGATACCTTTCTGGGAGCACCCCACCATAAGTATTTGGCAGCCCCATTGGCACCATAGATGCCTTTCTAGCAGCACCACCCATAACTATCTGGCAGCCCCGTGGATTCTAATTGATCCCTTTCTGGCAGCACCCAGCCATCACTAATTGTCAGCCCCACTGACTTTATAGATCCCTTTTTGGCAGCACCCTCCCATGACGATTTGGCAGCCCCAATGACTCCAGAGATCCCTTTCTGGCAGCAACCCCCCGCCACCCCACATAACCACTTGGCAGCCCCACTGACTCCAATTAATCCCTTTCTAGCAGCACCCCCCCGGCAATGTTTGCCAGCCCCATTGATTCCATAGAGCCCTTTCTGGCAGCACCCCACCACCACTATTTGGACGCCCCACTGACTTAGGAGATCCCTTTCTGGCAGCAATGCCAATCACTATTTGGCAGCCCCACTGACTACCTGGATCCCTTTCTGGCGGCACCCCCCCATCACTATTTGGATGCCCCACTGACTCCATAGATCACTTCCTGGCAGCAATGGCAATTAGTATTTGGCAGCCCCACTGAATCCAATTAACCCCCTTCTAGCAGCACCCCCCCGTCAATGTTTGCCAGCCCCACTGACTCCAGAGAGCCCTTTCTGGCAGCACCCCACCACCACTATTTCGACACCCCACGGACTTAGCAGATCCCTTTCTGGCAGCACGCCCCCATCACTATTTGGCAGCCCTATTGTTATTCATAAACCCTTTAAGACTTTCGCATCATCTCCCATCCAGTATTAGAGTTATTAATTAAAGGAAGTTAAAGAGTAATTAAAGAACAGTTTTAAGAAATGTTACTATAATTAAAATGTAATATTAACTAAATCCTTTATTTAGACAGTTATGAAAATGTTTTAAGAGTTTTGGCAACCCCATAGACTCTTATTGATCCCTTTCTGGCAGCACCCTCGTGTCAGTATTTGGCAGCCCCACTGACTCTTATTGATCCCTTTTTGGCAGCACCACCCCATGACTATTGGGCAGCCCCATTGACTCTATAGATTTCATTCTGGCAGCAACACCAATTAGTATTTGGCAGCCCCATCGGCTCCAGAGATCCCCTTCTGGCAGCACTATCCCGTGAGCATTTGGCAGCCCGATTGACTCTAGAGATCCCTTTCTAGCAGCCCCTCCCTCCGTTACAATTTGGCAGCCCCGTTCACTGGATGGATCCCTTTCTGGCAGCACCACCCCATGACAATTTGGCAGCCCTATTGACTCCCTAGAACATTTTATAGCAGCACCCCCACATCACTGTTTGGCAGCCCTACTGACACCATAGACCCCTTTCTAGCAGTACCACCCTTCACTATTTGGAAACACCATTCACTCTAAGTGATCCCTTTCTGGCAGCACCCCCTGACCCCATCACTATTTGCTAGCCCCACTGACTCCAGAGATCCCTTTCCAGCAGTACCAGCCTTAACTATTTGGCAACCACATTGACTCTTACTGATTCCTTTCTGGCAGCACCCCCCGACCCCATCACGATTTGGCAGCCCCACCGACTCCAATTAATCCCTTTCTGGCAGCACTCCCTCATCACCACTTGGAAGCCCCATTGACTCCAGAGATCCCTTTCTGGAAGCACCCCCCGACCCCGTCACTATTTGGCAGCTCCAAGGACTCCATAGATCCCATTCTGGCAGGAATGTCAATCACTATTTGGCAGCCCCAATGACTCAACTGATCCCTTTCTAGCAGCACCCCTCATCAGTATTTGGCAGCCCCATTGACTCCACAGATCCCTTTCTAGCAGACCCCGCTATCACTATCTAGAAGCCCCACTGATTTCATAGTGAGGGGCAGTAACCCCAATCACTACTTGGAAGCCCCATTGACTCCCTAGATTACTTTCTGGAAGCACCTCCCCACTCACTATTTGCTAGCCCCACTGACTCCAGAGATCTCTTTCCAGCAATACCAAGCTTAACTATTTGGAAACCACATTGACTCTAACTGATTCCTTTCTGGAAACAACTCCCCCATCACTATTTGGCAGCCCAATTGACTCCACAGATCCCTTTCTGGCAGCACTGCCCCGCCCCCCCCACGTCACAATTTGGCAGAACCACTGACTCCAATTAATCCCTTTCTTGCAGCACTCCCCCATCTCTGTTTGGCAGCCCCATTGACTCCACAGATCCGTTTCTGGCAGCACCGCACCACCACTATCTGGAAGCCCCACAGAACCCAGAAATGCCTTTCTGGTAGCACCCTCCCATCACTACTTGGCAGCCCCATTGACACTTATTGATCCCTTTCTAACAGCACTACACCATGACTATTTGGCAGCCGTGTTGGCTCCAGAGATCCCTTTCTGGCAGCACCCCCACATCACTATTTGGATGCCCCACTGACTTCATAGAGGGGGGCAGCAACCCCAATCACTATATGGCAGCCCCTCTGACTCCATAAATCCCTTTTTAGGAGCAGCCCCCCCATAACTATTTGGAAGCCCCATTGACTCCATAGATCCCTTTCTAGCAGCACCAGCCATGACTATTTGGCAATCCCATTGAGTTTAACTTCTCCCTTTCTGGCAGCACCCTGCTATCACTATTTGGCAGCCCCATTGATTCCAGAGATCCCTTTCTGGCAGCACCTCACCCAGCACTATTTCGCAGCCCCATTGACTCCAATTGATCGCTTTCTAGTAGCGACCCCCATCACTGTTTGGCAGCCCCACTGACTTCTCAGATCCCGTTCTGGCAGCACGCAGCTATCACTATTTTGCACCCCATTGACTCCAGAGATCTCTTTCTGGCAGCACGCCCCCACCACTATTTGGCAGCACCATGGACTCCAATTGATGCCTTTCTAGCAGCACCTCCCCATTCCTATTTGGCAGCTCCATTGACTCCAATTCACCACTTTCTGGCAGCAGCCCCAATCAGTATTTGGCAGCCCCATTGACTCCTTATGTGCCTTTCTGGAAGCACACCCTCCCCATCACTATGTGGTAGCCCCACTGACTCCAACTGATCCCTTTCTGGAAGCACTCTCCCATTACTATTTGGCAGCCCCATTATTTCCAACTGATCCCTTTCGGGCAGCATCAATGACTGCAGAGATCCCTGTCTGCCAGTACCACCCCATGACTATTTGGCAGCCCTATTGAGTCCCTAGGTCCCTTTCTGGCAGCATCCCCCTGCCCCCACCCCACTACATGAGTATTTGGCAGCCCCACTGACTCCAACCTATCCCTTTCCAGCAGCACCACCCATTACTATTTGGCAGCCCCAATGACTCCAGAGATCCCTTTCTGGCAGCAACCCCCCGCCACCCCACATAACCACTTGGCAGCCCCACTGACTCCAACTAATCCCTTTCTAGCAGCACCCCCCCGGCAATGTTTGCCAGCCCCATTGATTCCATAGAGCCCTTTCTGGCAGCACCCCACCACCACTATTTGGACGCCCCACTGACTTAGGAGATCCCTTTCTGGCAGCAGCCACCCATCACAATTTGGCAACCCTATTGACTCTAATTCATCCCTTTCTAGCAGCACCTTTGAGTCACTATTTGGCAGCCCCATTTACTACATAGATCCCTTTCTAGCAGCAATGCCAATCACTATTTGGCAGCCCCACTGACTCCATAGATCCCTTTGTGGCAGCACCCCACCACCACGACTTTGAAGCTACACTGATTCCAGATATCCCTTATTGGCAGCACCCCACCATTAATATTTGGCAGCCTCATTGACTCCATAGATCCCATTCTAGCAGCACCCCTCTATTTGGACACCCCACAGACTCGCAAGATCCCTTTCTGGCAGCAACCCCCTGCCTCCCCACATCACTATTTGGCAGCCCCACTCACTCCCAAGATACCTTTCTGGAAGCACCAGAAAGTATTGGGCAGCCCCATTGTCACCATAGATGCCTTTCTAGCAGCACCACCCATAACTATCTGGCAGCCCCGTGGATTCTAATTGATCCCTTTCTGGCAGCACCCCACCCATCACTAATTGTCAGCCCCACTGACTCTATAGATCCCTTTCTAGCGGCACCCACACATCAGTGTTTGCCAGCCCCACTGACTCCACAGATCCCTTTCTGGCAGCACCGCCCCGCCCCCCCCACGTCACAATTTGGCAGAACCACTGACTCCAATTAATCCCTTTCTTGCAGCACTCCCCCAGCTCTGTTTGGCAGCCCCATTGATTCCAGAGATCCGCTTCTGGCAGCACCACACTACCACTATCTGGAAGCCCCACAGACCCCAGAAATGCCTTTCTGGCAGCACCCCCCATCACTATTTGGCAGCACCATTGACTCCAGAGATCCATCTCTAGCAGAACCCCCACATCAATATTTGGATGCCCCACTGACTTCAGAGAGGAGGGCAGTAATCCCAATCTCTATTTGGCAGCCCCTTTGACTCCATAAATCCCTTTTTAGGAGCAGACCCCCCATAACGATTTGGAAGCCCCACTGACTCCAGAGATCCCTTTCTAGCAGCACCAGACATGACTATTTGGCAATCCCATAGAGTTTAACTTCTCCCTTTCTAGCAGCACTCTGCCATCACTGTTTGGCAGCCCCACTGATTCCAATTGATCTCTTTCTAGCAGCATTCCTCCACCACTATTTGGCAGTCCCATTCATTCCAGAGATCCCTTTCTGGCAGCACCCCACCACCACTATTTGCAAGCCCCACTGACTCCACAGATCCCTTTCTGGCAGGACCCACCCAGCACAAGTTCGCAGCCCCATTGACTCCAATTGATCACTTTCTAGTAGCAACCCCCATCACTGTTTGGCAGTCCCACTTATTCTATAGATCCCTATTTGGCAGCAACCTCCTTCACTATCTGGCAGCCCCATTAACTTCACAGATGCCTTTCTGGCAGCACCCAGCCATCATTATTTGGCAGCCCCATTGGCTCCAGACATCCCTTTCTTCCACCTCCACCCCCATCACTATTTGGCAGCCCCACTGACTTCACAGATCCCATTCTGGCAGCATCCCCCTATCACTATTTTGCACCCCCATTGATTCCAATTGATGCTGTTCTAGCAGCACCCCCCCCCCCCTCACTATTTGGCAGCCCCACTGACACCATAGGTCCCTTTCTAGCAGCGCCCCCCAACACTATTTGGCAGCCCCATTAACTCGAATTGATCCCTTTTCGGCAGCACCCCCCTATCACTATTTGGATGCCCCACTGACTTCGTAGATCCCTTTCTGGCAGCAATGCAAATCAGTATTTGGCATCCCCATTGACTCCATAGATCCCTTGCTGGCAGCACCAGACATGACTATTTGGCAATCCCATTGAGTTTAACTTCTCCCTTTCTGGCAGCACCCTGCCATCACTATTTCGCAGCCCCGTTGACTCCATGGATCCCTTTCTGGCAGCACCACCCCGCCCCCCCACGTCACAATTTGGCAGAACCACTGACTCCAATTAATCCCTTTCTTGCAGCACTCCCCCATCTCTGTTTGGCAGCCCCATTGACTCCAGAGATCTGTTTCTGGCAGCACCACACCACCACTGTCTGGAAGCCCCAGTGACCCCAGAAATGCCTTTCTGGCAGCACCCTCCCATCACTATTTGGCAACCCCATAGACTCTTATTGATCCCTTTCTGGCAGCACCCTCGTGTCAGTATTTGGCAGCCCCACTGGCTCCAGAGATCCCTTTTTGGCAGCACCACCCCATGACTATTTGGCAGCCCCATTGACTCTATAGATTTCATTCTGGCAGCAACACCAATTAGTATTTGGCAGCCCCATCGGCTCCAGAGATCCCCTTCTGGCAGCACTATCCCATGAGTATTTGGCAGCCAGATTGACTCTAGAGATCCCTTTCTAGCAGCCCCTCCCTCCGTTACAATTTGGCAGCCCCGTTCACTGGATGGATCCCTTTCTGGCAGCACCACCCCATTCCTATTTGGCAGCCCTATTGACTCCATAGAACACTTTATAGCAGTACCACCCTTCACTATTTGGAAACACCATTCACTCTAACTGATCCCTTTCTGGCAGCACTCCCTGACCCCATCACTATGTGGCAGCCCCACTGACTCCAATTAATCCCCTTCTGGTAGCACCCCTTGACCCCATCACTATTTGCTGGCCCCATTGACTCCAGAGATCCCTTTCCAGCAGTACCAGCCTTAACTATTTGGCAACCACATTGACTCTGACTGATCCCTTTCTAGCAGCACCCCCCGACCCCATCACTATTTGGCAGCTCCAAGGGGTCCATAGATCCCATTCTGGCAGGAATGTCAGTCACTATTTGGCAGCGCCAATGACGCAACGGATCCCTTTCTAGCAGCACCCCTCATCAGTATTTGGCAGCCCCACTGACTCCAGACATCCCTCTCTAGCAGCAGCCCTCCCATGACGATTTGGCAGCCCCACTGACCCCAGAGATCCCTTTCTAGTAGCAGCCTCATCATTATTTGGCAGTCCCACTGACTCTATAGATCCTTTTCTGGCAAAACCTCCCCATCACCATCTAGATGCCCCACTAACTCCAGACATCCCTTTCTGGCAGGACCCCCCCATCACTATTTGGCAGCCCCATTGACTCCAGACATCCCATTCTAGCAGCACCCCCCATTACTATTTGGACACCACAGGGACTCCCAAGATCCCTTTCTGGCAGCAACCCCCCGCCTCCCCACATCACTATTGGGCAGCCCCACTCACTCCCAAGACACCTTTCTGGGAGCACCCCACCATAAGTATTGGGCAGCCCCATTGGCACCATAGATGCCTTTCTAGCAGCACCAGCCATAACTATCTGGCAGCCCCGTGGATTCTAATTGATCCCTTTCTGGCAGCACCCACACATCACTAATTGTCAGCCCCACTGACTCGAGAGATCCCTTTTTGGCAGCAACCCCCCATCACAATTTGGCAGCCCAATTGACTCCAGAGATCCATTTCTGGCAGCACCACCCCGTCCCCCCACGTCACAATTTGGCAGAACCACTGACTCCAATTAATCCCTTTCTTGCAGCACTCCCCCATCTCTGTTTGGCAGCCCCATTGACTCCAGAGATCCCTTTCTGGCAGCAACCTCCCATCACTATTTGGCAACCCCATAGACTCCTATTTGGCAGCTCCATTGACTCCAATTCACCACTTTCTGGCAGCAGCCCCAATCAGTATTTGGCAGCCCCACTGACTCCCTATGTGCCTTTCTGGAAGCACACTCTCCCCATCACTATGTGGTAGCCCCACTGACTCCAACTGATCCCTTTCTGGCAGCACTCCCCCATTACTATTTGGCAGCCCCATTATTTCCAACTGATCCCTTTCTGGCAGCATCAATGACTCCAGAGATCCCTGTCTGCCAGTACCACCCCATGACTATTTGGCAGCCCCATTGACTCCATAGATCCCTTTCTAGCAGCACCAGACATGACTATTTGGCAATCCCATTGAGTTTAACTTCTCCCTTTCTGGAAGCACCCTACCTACACTATTTGGCAGCCTCATTGACTCTAATTAATCCCTTTTTAGCAGCCCCCCCGCGTCACAATTTGGCAGTCCCATTGACTCCATAGCTCCCTTTCTGGCAGCACCTCCCCATCACTATTTGGCAGCCCCACTGATTCTGTACATCCCTGTCCAGGTTTAGCATAGCTGAGAGTTGCATTAAAGGAGCCTCCATCAGCCACGGAAGTGATTCTTCACAAGAAGGTGCTTACAGCTTCCTCTAGACCCAACAGAACCAATCACCTGGCTTGGCCGAATATTGGCAACTTTTTAAAGCCACTTAGAGAGCTTGACACGCCTCTGTGAGCCACGTTTTAAGAAGGAACACGCCCCCGGAAGGTCTCTCCTGCTTCTGGTGGTCAAACAGGTCACTGGTGGGGGGTGGCCAGGCCTGGCCGGGTTGGCCGCACTGAGATCGCAGCCGCTGCTGCTCGCCGGACACCCCCCAGAGGCCAGGCCGGCCCTCAGCCCTGGAGCGGCCGAAATTCCTCTGGGGCTGCTGCCCGCCAGGATCCCGTGGCCAAGAGAGAGAAGCAATTCCAGCTGCAAGGCCCGGCTGAGATGAACTCTTTTAGTGCTGTAGGATTGCTCCAGACCAGATGAAGCCTGCAGACATCAACCCTCTCCCAGGTCAGAGGAAAAGGGAAGGGGGAAGGTGCCTGAAGAAAACACTGCAAAGATGCCCAAGTCAGTGAGGAAGAAAGAGCTGAGACCCCGAGAGAGGAGAATGAGGAGATGCTTCAATCCTAGAAGCTGAAATCCTGTTGTAAAGCTATGGTGATGGACTGTGATATATCAGAACACCCGTTGTAATTTCATGAAAGCATGGGGGGGTGGAGCGTTCCAAAATCAACCGTGAGCAAAAGTACCTGTGCTGGAACGAGCAAATGCTGCAAGTAGCTGTGTTTTGCTGTGAGCAAAGGTACCTGTGCTGGAACAAGGAAATGCTTAAAGTAGCTGTAATTTGATGAGAAACTTGAGCAGAGATCCCAGGAAAGAAAAGGAATCTCTGATCCCAGAGATGCAGATGCTCCCAGAGACAGTGTCCTTATTCCTCTCAGGCGCCTTGGTAAGTGGGGAGAAGTTTTGTTTCTGAACAGGTCATTCTTACAAATGGTAGCCCATTAGCTAAAGGAAGCCTCGGGAGCAGCTGTGGGGAAAGCTGTAAGTCGGGAGAAGGGACTTTGACACGCGGGCAGAGCAGCATCCCGGGCGGCTGCCTTGCTGTGACACTGAGGTTCCGAGAGACTGTTTCTTGTGGAGATGTCTCCACAGCAGGAGCAAGAGAGACTCCTCTGCCTAAGTGAACTGAAACAAAGAGAAATGATTCCATAGGTGGTGAACTGACCGGAAAAACCTCAAGGGTTGTGGTTTTTTCAGGTTGTCGGCAGAAGGGGAAGGAGAGGCGTTCTGAAGGCTTGGTCTGACATTTTTTTTTCCCTCTTGGAAGTCTATTAATAAATTTCTTTATATTCTTTAAGTGTTGTGCCTGCTTTGCTTCTCTGAGAGAAAAGGACATGAGGGAGGTAAGGCATAATTGGAGCAAAAGCCACTGCAATCCCTTAGTGGCAGGAGGGGTGGCTCACTATTTGGCAGCCGCATTGACTGCAAGAGCTCCCTTTGCCAGAAAGTCGCAATTTGGCAGCCCCATTGGCTCCCAAAGAGCACTTTTTGGTACGGGCAGTATTTGGCAGCCGCCCTGAGTGCTATGGATCAATTTTGGGAGAGACACAATTAGTCAGTGGCCATGGAGTGTGTTAGGTCATTATTTGGCAGCTCACAATTTGGCAGCGCCATTGAGGTTAATGGCTCACTTTGTGGCAGGGTCACTATTTGGCAGCGCCATTATTTCCTATGGATCACTTTGTGGCAGGGTCACTATTTGGCAGCGCCATTACTTCCTATGGATCACTTTTTGGCAGCCCCCCCAGGATCACTATTTGGCAGCCCCATTGACTCCAATGGATCACTTTGTGGCAAGCTCACTATTTGGCAGCCCCATTGACGTCAATGGATCACTATTTGGCCCCCCCTCGTAGTCACTATTTGGCAGCCCCCATTATCTCCTATGGGTCACTTTTTGGCACCCCCCGGTAGTCACTATTTGGCAGCCCCCATTCACTCTATGGATCACTTTTTCGCACCTCTCCCGCATCGCTCTTTCACAGCCCCATTGACTCCTACAGATCCCTTTCTCGCAGCCCCCTCCGCTTCACTGCTTCCCAGCCCCATTGACTCTAATTGATCCCTTTCTGGCAGCCCCTTGGACGCCCAGGGATCCCTTTCAGCTCACACAGTGGCAGAAAAGGGAGAACGCCTGCACGTCCCGCCTCTGTGTTCCCAAAGCTCTGGGCAGGGCAGCGTGGGATGGCTCCCAGCAGGAAGCGGGAAAAAGGCATCTCTGGAATCAGTGGGGCTCAGAAATAATGATGGGGTCAGGGGGTGATGCCAGAAAGGGATCTAGGGACTCAATAGGGCTGCCAAATAGTCCTGGGGTGGTACTGCCAGAAAGGGATCTCTGCAGTCATTGATGCTGCCAGAAAGGGATCAGTTGGAAACAATGGGGCTGCCAAATAGTAATGGGGGAGTGCTGCCAGAAAGGGATCAGTTGGAGTCAGTGGGGCTACCACATAGTGGTGGGGAGAGTGTGCTTCCAGAAAGGCATATAAGGAGTCAGTGGGGCTGCCAAATGCTGATTGGGGCTGCTGCCAGAAAGTGGTGAATTGGAGTCAATGGGGCTGCCAAATAGGAATGGGGAGGTGCTGCTAGAAAGGCATCAACTGGAGTCCATGGGGCTGTCAAATTGTGGTGGGGGCGTGCTGCCAAAAAGGCATTTCTGGGGTCAGTGGGGCTGCCAAATAATGATGAGGTCAGGGGGTGCTGCCAGAAAGCAGAGTTAATGGGGAGTTAATGGGGCTGCCAAATAGTGTTGGGGGGCGCTGCTAGAAAGGGACCTATGGTGTCAGTGAGGCTGCCAAATAGTGAGGGGAAGGGGGGGGTGCTGCTAGAACGGCATCAGTTGGAATCAATGGGGGTGCAAAATAGTGATGGCTGCGTGCTGCCAGAATGGGAAGTCAATGGGGCTGCCAAATAGTGAAGGAGGTTGCTGCCAAAAAGGGATCTATGGAAGAAGTGGGGCTGCCAAACAGTGATGGGGGTCGCTACTAGAAAGGGATCTGCCAGAAGTGCTCCCTGTCCTCCAGCTCCCTGCCCACAGCAGGCCCTGAGAAGTGCAGCAGGGTGGCTCCCAGCTCCGGGTCGAGCTCTTCACACCTGCTCAGGAGCTGCAGAGAGGCCAGGGAGCCACTTTAGATCTGCTCGTGCTTCCTCAAAGCCACTTCCAGCTAACCTGGAGCATTTTGCTGCCCCTCAGCCAAGCACAGGCAGAGGAGGGCGAAACTTCCAGTCCTGCCCTTGGCTCTGCCTGACACTTCCCTCAGACAAAGCGGCAATGACCACACGAGGGCAGGGTTTCAGGGGCTGGGAGCGGTGGACGATGTGGCCACGGCACCGGCTGAGCTCCCGGTGTCCCCCTGCTCCCAGGCGAGACAGGGAAGCACGGAGCATGGCACAGCTACGGGATCAGAGCCGCAGCAGCACGCCCAGAATCCACCAGATACCTATTTGGCAGCCCCACTGACTGCACACATCCCTTTCTAGCAGCACGCCCCGACCCAATAAGTATTTGGCAACCCCATTGACTCCCTAAATCCCTTTCTGGCAGCACCCCGCCCATCACTATTGGGCAGCCCCATTGACTCCATGGATCCCTTTCTTGCAGCACCCCTACAACCCTATATGGCAGCCCCATTGACTCTACCTGATCCCTTTCTGGCACCATCCCCTCATCACTACTTGGAAACCCCACTGACTCCACAAATACTTTTCGGGCAGCACCCCACTGCCAATATTTGGCAGCCACACCGACTCCAATTGACCCCTTTCTCGCAGCACCCCCCCATCACTATTTGGCAGTCCTATTGACTCCAGAGATCCCTTTCTAGCAGCACCTCCTGTAACTATTTGGATGCTCCACTGACTTCATAGATCCCTTTCTGACAGTAACCACAATCACTATTTGGCAGCACCACTGACTCCAGACATCCCTTTCTGGCGGCACCCCCCCATCACTATTTGGCAGTCCCATTGATTCTGACTGATCACTTTCTAGCAGAGCCTCCCCATAAAGATTTGGCAGCCACATTGATTCAATAGATCCCTTTCTGGCAGCAAACCCAAACAGTATTTGGCTGCCCCATTGACTCCAGATATCCCTTTCTAGCAGAAGCCCCTCAGTCACAATTTGGCAGCCCCATTGACACCCTAGATCCCTTTCTGGCAGCACCACCCCCATCACTATTTGGCAGCCCCACTGACTCCACAGATCCCTTTCTGGCAGCACCCCACCACCACGATTTGGAAGCCCCACTGACTCTAGATACCCCTTTCTGGCAGCACCCCAACATCACTATTTGGCAGCCCCATTGACTTTAGGGATCCCTTTCTAACAGCACCCCCACACCACTATTTTGCACCCCATGTACTTAAACTGATCCCTCTCTGGCAGCAGCTCCCCGTAACGATTTGGTAACCCCACTGACACGCTATATCCCATTTCTGGCAGCACCCTGTCATCACTATTTGGCAGCCCCATTGACTCCAGAGATTCCATTCTGGCAGAAATGCCAACCAGTATTTGGCAGCCCCATTGACTCCAGAGATCCCTTTCTGGCAGCACCTCACCACCACTATCTGGAAGCCCCAGTGTCCCCAGAAATGCCTTTCTGGCAGCACCCTCACGTCACCTTTTGGCAGCCCCACTGACTCCATAGATCCCTTTCTACCAGTACCACCCTTCACTATATGGCAACCCCATTGACTCTACCTGATCCCTTTCCAGCAGCACCACCCATTACTATTTGGCAGCCCCAATGACTCCAGAGATCCCTTTCTGGCAGCAACCCCCCGCCACCCCACATAACCACTTGGCAGCCCCACTGACTCCAATTAATCTCTTTCTAGCAGCACCCCCCCGTCAATGTTTGCCAGCCCCATTGATTCCATAGAGCCCTTTCTGGCAGCACCCCACCACCACTATTTGGACGCCCCACTGACTTAGGAGATCCCTTTCTGGCAGCAGCCACCCATCACAATTTGGCAGCCCTATTGACTCTAATTCATCCCTTTCTAGCAGCACCTTTGAGTCACTATTTGGCAGCCCCATTTACTACGTAGATCCCTTTCTGGCAGCAATGCCAATCACTATTTGGCAGCCCCACTGACTCCTAGATCCCTTTCTGGCAGCACCCCCCAACACTATTTGGCAGCCCCACTGACTCCAGAGATGCCTTTCTAGTAGCAGCCCCATCATTATTTGGCAGTCACATTGACTCCATAGATCCTTTTCTGGAAAAAGCTCCCCATCACTGCCTAGATGCCCCACTAACTCCAGACATCCCTTCCTGGCAAAACTCCCCATCACTATTTGGCAGCCCCATTGACTCCATAGATCCCATTCTAGCAGCACCCCTCTATCACTATTTGGACACCCCACGGACTCGCAAGATCCCTTTCTGGCAGCAACCCCCCACCTCCCCACATCACTATTTGGCAGCCCCACTCACTCCCAAGATACCTTTCTGGCAGCACCCCACCATAAGTATTGGGCAGCCCCACTGTCACCATAGATGCCTTTCTAGCAGCACCACCCATAACTATCTGGCAGCCCTGTTGACTCATGGATCCCATTCTGGAAGCAATGCCAGTCACTATTTGGCATCCCCACTGACTCCACAGATCCCATTCTGGCAGCACCCCACCCAGCACTATTTCGCAGCCCCATTGACTCCAATTGATCCCTTTCTAGTAGTGACCCCCACCAATGTTTGGCATCCCCACTTAGTCCATAGATCCCTTTTTGGCAGCACCCTGCCATCACTATTTGGCAGCCACATTTATTTCACAGATCCCGTTCTGGCAGCAACCTGCTATCACTATTTTGCACCCCCATTGACCCAGATTGATCCCTTTCTGGCAGCAGCCCTGGCAGCCCCATTGACTCCAGACATCCCTTTCTTCCACCTCTGCCCCCATCACTATTTGGCAGCCCCATTGACTTCACAGATCCCATTCTGGCAGCATCCCCCTATCACTGTTTTGCACCCCCATTGATTCCAAATGATGCTTTTCTAGCAGCACCCCCCCCTTCCCCTCACTATTTGGCAGCCCCACTGACTCCATAGGTCCCTTTCTAGCAGCACCCCCCAACACTATTTGGCAGCCCCATTGACTCCATTGAGCCCTTTCTAGCAGCACCCCTGACCCCATCACTATTTGGCTGCCCCATTGACTCCAGAGATCCCTTTCTGGCAGCACCCCACCACCACGAATTTGAAGCCCCACTGACTCCAGAAATACCTTTCAGGCAGCACGTACCCACCACTATTTGGCAGCCCCATTGACTCTAATTCACCACTTTCTGGCAGCAGCCCCAATCAGTATTTGGCAGCCCCACTGACTCCTTATATGCCTTTCTGGAAGCACGCTCTCCCCATCACTATGTGGTAGCCCCACTGACTCCAACTGATCCCTTTCTGGAAGCACTCCCCCATTACTATTTGGCAGCCCCATTATTTCCAACTGATCCCTTTCGGGCAGCATCAATGACTCCAGAGATCCCTTTCTGCCAGTACCACCCCATGACTATTTGGCAGCCCTATTGAGTCCCTAGGTCCCTTTCTGGCAGCACTATGCCGTGATTATTTGGCAGCCCCATTGACTCCAGACATCTTTTTCTAGCAGCTCCCCCTCACCCCATCACTACATGCCAGCCCCACTGACTCCAGGGATCCTTTTATAGCAGCAGCCACATCAGTATTTGGCAGCCTCATTGACTCCAGACATCCCATTCTAGCAGCACCCCCCATCACTATTTGGACACCCCATGGACTCTCAAGATCCCTTTCTGGCAGCAACCCCCCGCCTCCCCACATCACTATTTGGCAGCCCCACTCACTCCCAAGATACCTTTCTGGCAGCACCCCACCATAAGTATTTGGCAGCCCCATTGGCACCATAGATGCCTTTCTAGCAGCACCACCCATAACTATCTGGCAGCCCCCTTGATTCTAATTGATCCCTTTCTGGCAGCACCCCACCCATCACTAATTGTCAGCCCCACTGACTCGAGAGACCCCTTTTTGGCAGCACCCCCCCCGCCCCATTACTATTTGGCAGCCCCACTGACTCCAGAGATCCCTTTCTGGCAGCACCCCACCCATCGTTATTTGGCATCCCCATTGACTCCATAGATCCATTTCTAGCAGCACCCTCACATCAATATTTGGATGCCCCACTGACTTCATAGAGGAGGGCAGTAATCCCAATCTCTATTTGGCAGCCCCATTGACTCCATAAACCCCTTTTTAGGAGCAGCCCCCCCATAACGATTTGGCAGCCCCATTGACTCCATAGATCCCTTTCTAGCAGCACCAGCCATGACTATTTAGCAATCCCATTGAGTTTAACTTCCCCCTTTCTGGCAGCACCCCCCCATCACTATTTGGCAGCCCCATTGACTTCACAGATCCCATTCTGGCAGCATCCCCCTATCACTATTTTGCACCCCCATTGATTCCAATCGGTGCCGTTCTAGCAGCAACCCCCCCTTCCCCTCACTATTTGGTAGCCTCACTGACACCATAGGTCCCTTTCTAGCAGCACCCCCCAACACTATTTGGCAGCCCCATTAACTCCAATTGAGCCCTTTCTGGCAACACCCCCCCATCACTATTTGGCAGCCCCATTGACACCATTGAGCCCTTTCTGGCAGCACCCCACCACCACGATTTTGAAGCCCCACTGACCCCACAAATACCTTTCTGGCAACAGCCCCCCATGACTATTTGGCAGCCCCATTGACTCTAATTGATCCCTTTCTAGCAGCACTCCCCCATCACAAATTGGTAGCCCCGTTGACTCCATAGATCCCATTCTGGCACCAATGCCAATCACTATTTGGCAGCCCCAGGGACTTCAGAGATCCTTTTCTGGCAGCACCGCCCCGCCCCCCCACCTCACAATTTGGCAGAACCACTGACTCCAGACATCCCACTCTAGCAGCAGCCCTCCCATGATGATTTGGCAGCCCCATTGACTCCAGAGATCCCTTTCGAGCAGCACACCCCACGACTATTTGGCAGCCCCATTGACTGGAGGGATCCCTTTCTAGCAGCACCCGCCTATCACTAGTTGGCAGCCCCACTGACTCCAGAGACACCTTTCCAGCAGCAGCCCTTCTTCACTATTTGGCAGCCCCACAGACTCCAGAGATCCCTTTGTGGCAGCAACGCCCATCAGTGTTTGGCAGCCCTATTGTGTCCAGGCATCCCTTTCTAGCAGCAGCCCCCCATCATTATTTGGATGCCCAACTGACTTCATAGTGAGGAGCAGTAACCCCAACCACTATGTGGCAGCCCCATTGACTCCAGACATCCCTTTCTGGCACCAGCCCCTCCATCACTATTTGGACGCCCCACTGACTTAGGAGATCCCTTTCTGGCAGCAGCCACCCATCACAATTTGGCAGCCCTACTGACTCTAATTCATCCCTTTCTAGCAGCACCCCTAAGTCACTATTTGGCAGCCTCATTTACTAAATAGATCCTTTTTTGGGAGCAATGCCAATCACTATTTCGCAGCCCCACTGACTACCTAGATCCCTTTCTGGCAGCACCCCACCACCATAATTTTGAAGCTACACTGATTCCAGATATCCCTTATTGGCAGCACCCCACCATTAATATTTGGCAGCCCCACTGACTCCAGAGATGCCTTTCCAGCAGCACCCCCCTATCACTATTTGGTCACCCCACGGACTCCCAGGATCCCTTTCTGGCAGCAACCCCCCACCTCCCCACATCACTATTTGGCAGCCCCACTCACTCCCAAGATACCTTTCTGGGAGCACCCCACCATAAGTATTGGGCAGCCCCATTGGCACCATAGATGCCTTTCTAGCAGCACCACCCATAACTATCTGGCAGCCCCCTTGATTGTAATTGATCCCTTTCTGGCAGCACCCCCCTCGTTACTATTTGTCAGCCCCACTGACTCGAGAGATCCCTTTCTAGCAGCACTCCCCCATCACAAATTGGCAGCCCCGTTGACTCCATGGATCCCATTCTGGGAGCAATGCCAATCACTATTTGGCAGCCCAATTGACTCCAGAGATCCCTTTCTGCCAGCAGCCCCCCGCCCCTCCACGTCACAATTTGGCAGAACCACTGACTCCAATTAATCCCTTTCTTGCAGCGCTCCCCCAGCTCTGTTTGGCAGCCCCATTGAGTCCAGAGATCCGTTTCTGGCAGCACCTCACCACCACTATCTGGAAGCCTGTCGTGGTTTAGAGTAGCCGGGAATTGTAGTTGAAGAAGGCAGCACCGGCCAGGAAGTGATTCCTTGCAAAGAGGTGCTTTCAGCTCCCTCTAGACCCAATCAACTGGCCAGGTTGAATATTGACAACTTTCTAAACCACTTAGAGAGCTTGACAAGCCTCTGTGAAATCACATTTTTAAGAAACAGAAGAGCCCAGGAAGCCCTCTCTTGCTTCCGGTGGCCGAACAGGTAACTGGTGGGGGGTGGCCGGGCCAGGCCGGGCTCTGCCGGCCGGGCCTGGCCCGGGTCGGCCGGAGGGTGGCTTGGCTGAGATTGCAGCCGCTCCTGCTCGCCGGACACCCCCAGAGGCCAGGATGGCCCTCACCTCAGCCCCAAAACAGCTGAAATTCCCCTGAAACTGCCGTCGGCAGGATCACGTGGCCAAGAGATAAGTGAGTTCCACACTCCAGCTGCAAGACTCAGGGGAGATTAACTCTTTTAGTGCTGTTAAGACTTTTTTTCCAGACCAGATGAAGCCTGCAGAGACTAATCATCTCCCCGATCAGATGGAGAGAGGAAAGTGAAAGCTTGTGAAAGAAACACTATAAAGATGCCCAAGTCAGTGAGGAGGAAAAACTTGAGACCTTGAAAGAGAGGATTTGAGGAGATGCTTTAATCCTAGAAGCTGAAATTCTGTTGGAAAAAACCATGGTGATAGACTGTGATATATTAGACTACCCATTGTAATTTCTTGAAAGCATAAGGGGGGGGGAGCGTTCAAACTGTAACTGTGAGCAAAGGTGCTTGTACTAGAACAAGCAAACGCTGAAGTAGCTGTAACTTGCTGTTAGCAACTGTACTGGTGCTGCAATGCTGAAGTAGCTGTGATTTGATGAGGACCTTGAGCAGAGATCGCACAAGAGAGAAGGATCTCTGTTCCCAGACCATGAGGCTGCTCCCAGAGAGGGTCCTAGCCCCACTCACTCCCAAGATACCTTTCTGGGAGCACCCCACCATAAGTATTGGGCAGCCCCATTGGCACCATAGATGCCTTTCTAGCAGCACCAGCCATAACTATCTGGCAGCCCCGTGGATTCTAATTGATCCCTTTCTGGCAGCACCCACACATCACTAATTGTCAGCCCCACTGACTCGAGAGATCCCTTTTTGGCAGCAACCCCCCATCACAATTTGGCAGCCCCATTGACTCCAGAGATCCCTTTCTAGCAGCACCACCCCGTCCCCCCACGTCACAATTTGGCAGAACCACTGACTCCAATTAATCCCTTTCTTGCAGCACTCCCCCATCTCTGTTTGGCAGCCCCATTGACTCCAGAGATCCCTTTCTGGCAGCACCCTCCCATCACTATTTGGCAACCCCATAGACTCCTATTTGGCAGCTCCATTGACTCCAATTCACCACTTTCTGGCAGCAGCCCCTATCAGTATTTGGCAGCCCCACTGACTCCCTATATGCCTTTCTGGAAGCACACTCTCCCCATCACTATGTGGTAGCCCCACTGACTCCAACTGATCCCTTTCTGGCAGCACTCCCCCATTACTATTTGGCAGCCCCATTATTTCCAACTGATCCCTTTCTGGCAGCATCAATGACTGCAGAGATCCCTTTCTGGCAGTACCACCCCAGGACTATTTGGCAGCCCCATTGAGTCCCTAGATCCCTTTCTGGCATCACCCCCTGACCCCATCATTAATTCTCAGCCCCACTGTTTCCAGAGATCCCTTTCTGGCAGCATCCCCCTGCCCCCCCGCCCCGAGTATTTGGCAGCCCCACTGACTCCAACTGATCCCTCTCCAGCAGCACCCCCCCCATCACCATTATTTGGCAGCCCCCTTGAATCCAGAGATCCCTTTCTGGCAGAAACGTCAATCAATATTCGGCAGCCCCATTGACTCCAATTGATCCCCTTCTGGAAGCACCCCCACCTCATCACCATTTGGCAACCCCATTGACTCAACAGATCCCTTTGTAGCAGTACCCCTCCATCACCATTCCACAGCCCTATTGACTCCAGACATCCCTTTCCAGCAGCACCCCTCTCTCACTATTTGCTAGCCCCATTAACTCCAGAGATCCCTTTCCAGCAGTACTAGCCTTAACTATTTGGCAACCACATTGAATCTAACTGATTCCTTTCTGGAAACACCCCACCCAGCACTATTTGGAAGCCCCATTGACCCCAGAGATCTCTTTCTGCCAGCACCCCCTCATCACCACTTGGAAGCCCCATTGACTCCAGAGATCCTTTTCTGGAAAAGTCTCCCCATCACTGTCTAGATGCCCCACTAACTTCAGAGATCCCTTTCTGGCAGGACCCCACCATCACGATCTGGCAGCCCCATTGACTCCAGACATCCCATTCTAGCAGCACCCCCCATCACTATTTGGACACCCCACGGACTCCCAAGATCCCTTTCTGGCAGCAACCCCCCGCCTCCCCACATCACTATTTGGCAGCCCCACTCACTCCCAAGATACCTTTCTGGGAGCACCACACCATAAGTATATGGCAGCTCCATTGTCACCATAGATGCCTTTCTAGCAGCACCACCCATAACTATCTGGCAGCCCCGTTGATTCTAATTGATCCCTTTCTGGCAGCACCCACCCATCACTAATTGTCAGCCCCACTGACTTTATAGATCCCTTTTTGGCAGCACCCGCCCATTACTATTTGGCAGCCCCATTGACTCTACACATTTCATTCTGGCAGCAACACCAATTAGTATTTGGCAGCCCCTTCGGCTCCAGAGATCCCCTTCTGGCAGCACTATCCCGTGAGTATTTGGCAGCCCGATTGACTCTAGAGATCCCTTTCTGGCAGCCCCTCCCTCCGTTACAATTTGGCAGCCCCGTTCACTGGATGGATCCCTTTCTGGCAGCACCACCCCATGACAGTTTGGCAGCCCTATTGACTCCATAGACCCCTTTCTAGCAGTACCACCCTTCACTATTTGGAAACACCATTCACTCTAACTGACCCCTTTCTGGCACCACCTCCTGATCCCATCACTATGTGGCAGCCCCACTGACTCCAATTAATCCCCTTCTGGCAGCACGCCGCCCATCACTATTTGCTAGTCCCATTGACTCCAGAGATCCCTTTCCAGCAGTACCAGCCTTAACTATTTGGCAACCACATTGACTCTGACTGATTCCTTTCTGGCAGCACCCCCCTCCCCAGCACCACTTGGCAGCCCCATTGACTCCAGAGATCTCTTTCTGGCAGCACCCCCTCATCAACACTTGGCAGCCCCATTGGCTCTAATTGATGCCTTTCTAGCAGCACTGCCTGATCACAAATTGGCAGCCCCGTTGACTCGATAGGTCCCCTTCTGGCAGCAACGCCAATCACTGTTTGGCAGCCCCAGGGACTCCAGAGATCCTTTTCTGGCAGCATCCCCCCATCCCCCTATATCACAATTTGGCAGAACCACTGACTCCATAGATCCCTTTATGGAAGCACTCCCCCATCACTACTTGCTAGCCCCATTGGTTCTAGAGATCCATTTTTGGCAGCACCCCACCATCAGTATTTGGAAGCCCCACTGACTCCAGAGATCCCTTTCTGGCAGCACTCATCCATCACTATTTGGCGGCCCCATTGACTCCATTGATCCCTTTCTGGCAGCATTGACAGTCACTGTTTGGCAGCCCTATTCTTCCATAGATCCCTTTTTGGCAGCAACCTTCTTCACTATTTGGTAGCTCCACTGACTTCAGAGATCCCTTTCTGGCAGCAACCTGCTATAAGTGTTTTGCAGCCCCATTGATTCCATTGATGCCTTTCTAGCAGTACCATCCCTTCAATATTTGGCAGCCCCATTGTACTCCAATTGATCCCTTTCTGGCAGCACCACCTGGTCATCACTATTTGGCAGCCCCAATGACTCCATAGATCCCTTTCTGGCAGCACCCCGCCACCATGATTTTGAAGCCCCACTGACTCCAGAATCCCTTTCTGGCAGCACGCCCCCGGCAATGTTTGGCAGCCCCATTGATTCCATTGATGCCTTTCTGGCAGCACCTAACCAATACTATTTGGGTGCCCCATTGACTTAGTAGATCCCTTTCTGGCATCAGCCACCCATCATTATTTGTCAGCCTTATTGATTCTAGATATCCCTTTCTGGCAGCACCTTTTATCACTATTTGGATGCCCCATTTCTTTGTAGATCCCTTTCTGGCAGCAATGCCAATTAGTATTTGGCAGCCCCACTGACTACCTAGATCCCTTTCTGGCAGCACCCCACCACCACGACTTTGAAGCCCCACTGATTCCAGATATCCCTTATTGGCAGCACCCCCCAACACTATATGGCAGCCCCACTGACTCCAGAGATTCCCTTTCTAGTAGCAGCCCTATCATTATTTGGCAGTCCCATTGACTCCATAGATCCTTTTCTGGAAAAACCTCTCCATCACTATCTAGATGCCCCACTAACTCCAGACATCCCT